>JAATLQ010008965.1:0-34970 GCA_013421005.1 Heliconius erato x Heliconius himera | reverse complement strand
TAATTGTTAGTGGAGATTACCTTCATAAATCATAACAGTTAAGTTTAAGTCGTAATTAATTCAACCGGCCGGTCGTGGCGCAGCGGCACGTGGTGTGACTGCAAAACCGACTGGTTGTGGGTTCGATCCCCACTCGAGGAGATGAAATAACTACTTAAATTTATATTTCCATTTCTTCGCTCTGGTGTCGAGGTTAAGCGCGGCGTTGAGTTTTGCCATTCAACACGCAATGCCTCCAGAATTCGGCAGAAAGTGGGGAACGGAGTGTCTTAACACTAGGTTCCCTCTGCCTACCCTGCTATGTGCGGGATACAACGTGAAGCTAATTTTAATTTATTTTAATTCAACACAGAGATAAAGAACGATCTTGAAAGAAATATCAAGTAAATACAAAGATATTTTGGTTGGTTCGTTCATATAATATATGTAACTAATTTAAAAACTGTATAGGAGTTAATATGCAATTAATACAGTTATTTTACAAAGAATATTATGAATCCTACAACCTAAATTAAATGTGCTGATGTCAGTGAATAATTCACTGACATCAGCACATTTAACAGAGTTTTAGAATTATGATGAGACGTATATTATATAGGTAAAAAGAACAAAAAGTTACAAAAATATATACGTGTAATACATAATTAGCTTTATGTATATTTTATAAATATCAAATATCAACAATGGTCGTATTTTTTAATTTAAAACAATCAAAAATTCTTTGACGATGATGTCGTAAAAAAAATCATATTAGAACTCATTATAGTTGTCAATCGATTGTGCTTATTAAATCAGTAATCATGTATTTTAAGCGGGCGAAGCCGTGGGCGAGCCGCTAGTAGTTAATATTATAATTTTATTTTTATAAAATAATGCCGAGATGATCAAATGCTGATGATGGCGGGCCACGCGAACACAGAACGACAGTTAGGTACTATCGAAGATGTAACGGTGAGAATGAAGAAGAACGTGCTCAGCTGGTTTGGGCACGTCGAACGAATGGGTGATGAAAGAATGGCAAAAAAGATTTATGATGGAAAAGTGAGCGGTAAGAGAGGTAGGGGGAGACCTCAGTTGACCTTCGAAAACACAGTATCAAAGATACTGGAGGAAGGTCACGTAAAAAGCATGAGGACCCCCCGAAGGGCATGTATGAAGAGGTTGATGACAGTGGACGAGGCGAAAGATGTATGTAGAGACCGTAGCGTTTGGCGCTCCGTTCTCTCTGACTACCCCGCTAGGGATAAAGCGTGAAGCTAGTAGTAGTAGTAAAAAGTGATATAAACATTGCGTATTTCACGTTTCAAAAGATTCTAGTAGTAATAAATTTCCCCGAGAAGGGATTGAACCCATAAGCATTACGTTTACAGTCAGACGTCCCACTTCACCACTACGACCTCTTCTTTAATACTGATCCTTAAAGAAACATTAATTAATGGTTCCATTTCCACTCAAGAGGGTATTTAAATTTCTATACATTTTTTCTCCCGTTTTTACACACAATTTGTAAAAGGACTTTGAACTCACGACCGTTCTGTGTAATTTAAATTAATATTTAATATTTCACATTTACTTACACAGCCTGGCCTTTGCCAAAAAAAGTTTTTATTGAAAAACAATAAACGGTAAGTAATGTTTTGTCGAATGCATTTATTTATTCCATAAATTTTGTTTTTAAATTTTAAAATCATTTTTTTTACAATTAAATCGGAAACTGATTCATAAAAATAATGTGAGTGCATTCACCTTGCAATATAAATATTAAAATAAAAGGAAGTTGTGTATCACTGAAATGAATGCAGTACATTTTGATTGTTGTAATGCCTATTTGTGTTTTGTATTATACTTTTGTTCGAGGCCGTCGTGGCGCAGTGAGACAGATTGTGACTGTAGCGCGATGGTTGCGGGTTCAATCTGGGATATGGGAATTGTTTTAAATTCTCTGTGGTAACGCAAAGTTTGGCGTTGTGTTTCGCCATTCACTCCAATGTCTCAAGAGGGATAGTGGAGAACTTTATTTTTCATTATTTTTCTTAATTTTAGTTCTCATAACCACTAGATTCTGGTTTATTTTTGGAAACTTCCATTATGTGTCCCGCATTTAACAGTGTAGGCACATATAACCTTGTTTCTCCTATGCTGTGCTTTATCTTACTATTGCAGCTAGGAAATAAAAATTATTTCCTAGATTGGGAATCGAACCCCTAACCGTTGTTACATTTACAGTTGGGCGCTGCGCCCATATAAGCCTGTAAAAATTATACCTACATATTTGTAAGTCACTTAGTTAAGAAGTTTTAGTGATGGTAGCTTGAAGGAAATCGAACCCGGTATTAATCAGAATCGTCTTTGCTTACTCACGCATAAAATGACTAAAATTTTACAGTACTTAGCCCCCTTTACTTGAAAAGGTTTCTTAAGCTATTAATTTGATACCCCTCTATAGGGATATGTTTCAAAACGATTGATTACAAACGTTTATAGTCATTTACGTTTTGTCATTCCTTCAGTCTAGACTTGTTCTTGTTCTAAACCTAGGAATAGATTCTTTTTTTTAATAAAATAATTTATTAATAAGTTTAACATAAATTTGGAAATTTGTAACCTTTTGGAGTGTTCCATGGAAAAAATTCGACAGTTGGTATATTAAGATTTTTATTTGTTTTTTCGGTTTGTTTTTTTTTTTTTGGTTTAAGACAGTGTGACG
Organism: Heliconius erato x Heliconius himera; assembly: GCA_013421005.1. NCBI lineage: Eukaryota > Metazoa > Arthropoda > Insecta > Lepidoptera > Nymphalidae > Heliconius > Heliconius erato x Heliconius himera. The sequence continues at coordinate 32,263 of JAATLQ010008965.1, read as the reverse complement.
GCGTTTAACTATAAATGACATGATTATTAGTTCGATTCTCACTCGAGAAAATTATTGTTTTGAGTTATTTTCATTTCCGCGTCTGGTAGATAAAGCGCAGCGTTGAGTTCCGCTCAACACGCAATGTCTCGGTTTGTCCACTTAGGCAATGCGTGAACGGAGTGTCTTAGCTTAACATTAGGTTAGTTCGCTCTGTTTACTGTGCTATGCGGGCAAAACTTTAAGCTGCTTGTTTGTTTTTGCAGTTTTTTTTAATTATTTTATAAAATTTTGTTACAGCATGGCGAAGTTGAGGGAGGAGGTGTTCGAAGCGGACAAACAATCGAAGCAAAAACAATATGAGGAGGGCCCCAAATCGTCCTTCGGGTAATTTTATAACTTAACTTTTTTTATATAAACTTATTATTTTTAATTTTTAAAGGGTGGCTTGTAATAATTCAATTATGAATATTTGTGATTGATACATTTTTTATTATTCTGTAGTTATATATCGTTTTAAGACAAAGGTTTAATAAGAAGTCCATTTTTAAAATTATTAAAATATAGAATAAAATTAGATTTTTTCGTTTTTATTTGGAGTAGGTACGTATATGTACGCACAAACACACATTAGAAATTAACATTATTATAAATAGATAGATACATGCAATTTTTATAAAACTAATAAATAAACGACTTCGTGGAACAATGGTATAAGCGTGTATCTGTAAACGTGACAGATGGGTTCGAATTCCACTTAGGGGAGTGAAATATTTAATATTTTCATTTCTTTGCTCTCGTAACGAGGCTAAGCACGACATCCATTTCCGCTCCACCCGCAATATCTCGTAAATTCAACGGAAAGTGTGGGACGTGAAGCACAGCGAGGCATTATACATATTTACATAGAAAACTTTTAATTTACACAATTTTTTTTGTAGTTATGGCGGTAAATTCGGTGTTCAACAAGACAGGATGGACAAGTCGGCGGTCGGCCACGACTATGTGGGGAAAACGGAGAAGCATGTCTCCCAAAAAGATTATGCGCAAGGTAAAGCTTTTGTATATGTTTTATAATGAAAAAATGTTATAATATTACTTTTATTTTTCCTGGAAACTATAGATTTTTTTTTATTAAAATGTTACTCCGTTCTTTACGTTTCTTACCTATGAACCAACGAACTTCTAGAATACTATACACTATGGTAAAAAAATCAAATCCAAGATGGCCGCACTCACAAACATAATATTGATATTATAAAACGCCAAGTTTTCGCCTCCAAAAAGTTAATAAATCTTTTATGGGTGTGTAATAAAATTCCGCAATGTATTCTCCGTTTGCCACTACCACAATTTAAAGTATCTATAAAAAATACTAACAAGCAAAGCTTATTACACTGTTCAAGAATATTTAGAGGATAAACATGTATGGAATTAATGTCTATTGAATGTGATGCAGGATAGCTGCCAGTTTATGTAATCATTGAATTATACCATTGACTTTGAAAAGAGCAACAGTTGATCGTGGTCGGTTTCCAGGAGGCGTGGGTTCGAGTACCGCTACATTCAAATTTTTATACGTTTTCTAAATAAGTATGTTTTCTAAATAAGTATAGCAACTCTTGAGTTTCTTGTCGTCACTTATCAGCAGAACTGCCTTCCAAACCGGTGGTAGCTTTTTTGTTTACATGTTCATTCGACGATTGAAAAGTGCTTATAATAGTCTATTTGAATAAAAAATATTTTGAATTTGAATTTGAAAAGAGCAACTGTTGAGTTTGTTGCCGTATATTCTCAGCAGAACTGTCTTTTTCGCCACTGGTAGCGCCCAATAGGACTGACGCAACTGACATATCTATGTATCTGAACGATTCAAAAGTAATGATGTAATTTAATAAACAATGTTTTTATGACATTTTCATAGACCGAAACGTCCAATAATCGAGACCTTTTTAATATAAATTTTAGTAATAATTTGCCGTTTGCCTAATAAGTTAATATAATGTTATTTCAAGGCTTTGGTGGTAAATTCGGCGTACAAAGCGACAGGATGGACGCGAGCGCGGTCGGGCACGACTACGTGGGGAAGGTGGAGAAGCACGCCTCCCAGTCCGACTACGCGAAGGGCTTCGGAGGGAAGTTTGGTGTACAGACGGACAGAGTTGATAAGGTTCGTTTATTTATTTGTATGTTATATATTTAATTTTTTTCTCAGTTTCGACTCATATTACCGTACTTATATTTATAAATATTTGTTGAAAAGTTATAGGTCGCTTTATTCTTAGTTTTCTGTGTAGTTTAAAGAAGTATTTTTTGCGTTTTGTCTGACTAAATTATAGGTATTTTTTTTTTATGAATAATATTAATTAATTTATTTACTTAATAATTTACCAATTGAGACGCAGCGGCACAAAGTGTGACTGTAAGACCGACCGGTTATGGGTTCGATCCCCACTCGAGGAGATGAAATATTTACCTAAATTTATATTTCCATTTCCTCGCTCTGGTGTCGAGGCAAAGCGCGGCGTTGGGTTCTGTCACTCAACACGCAATGCCTCCAGAATTCGGCAGAAAGTGGTGAACGGAGTGTCTCAACACGAGGTTCCCTCTGCCTACCCTGCTGTGTGTGGGATACAGCGTGAAGCTGATTTGATTTGATTTTTAATTTATTTACTTACTTTAAAATGTAATTAGATTTCTACATAAATTAATTTGCAAATTTTATAATATTGTTTTCTATATTATGCTGGTTACAGAGTGCAGCCGGCTGGGAGCACAAGGAACAAATAGAAAAGCATCCATCCCAAAAGGACTACTCGGTGGGTTTCGGAGGTAAATTCGGTGTGCAGACCGACAGACAGGACGCGTCGGCCGCGGGCTGGGACCACCACGAGAGCGCCGAAACACATCATTCACAGAAAGGTATGAACTTTTAATTACTTTTAATTATATTTATATTTATTTATTATACAAAATCTTTTCATCATAGCTTTGAATTGTACTCTAGTACCTATATGTTAATTTAAGGTATAAGCTATATAACTGTAAAGTGTTACCCAAATCCGTTGAGTGGTTTTTGCGTGAAAGTGAAACAAACGTTATTCCTCGTAAACTTTTACACTTTTTAATATTACTAAGATTTGTTTGAAATTGAACCGAATATTATCTTTTCTACCGTCTTAGACGTTACATCCTATTTTGGGTGGCAGAACTCCGCGGTTGGTCCTGTCATAAAGGAAAAATTAAAATAATTATACTATTATATATAGTTATTCCCTTTCCCTTAGCGAAAATCGAAATCTGCAGTAATGACGTCGTAAATAAGTTTTTAATTTTGCATATACTTGTAAATTCGATGTTGAGGCCAGTTGTGGCGCAGCGGCACAAAGTGTTACTGTAAAACCTGGTTGTGGGTTCGATCGCCACTCGAGATGAAATATTTACTTAACTTCTGCCACTTAACACGCAATGCCTTCAAAATTCGGCAGAAAGTGGGGAACGGAGTCGCCGTCTTACACTAAGTTCCCTCTGCTTACCCTGATGTGTGTGGGATACAGCGTGAAGCTTAAAAAAACTTATAAAATACGTTATAAAATTAAAAAATGTATTTATAAAATACGTGGGATTAGTTAAAAAATACATTAAGTGTGAATAAAGGATTCTTTTGGAATTCGTAAAAAACGTTGTTGTTGATCCATCTTAACATATTTGTTTGTTTTAGAAAACGAATTGAAAAATTGCTGAAAGAGGGATTCGAACCCGTACAGTCGGTAAACCGTCCAAGCGCTCTGACCACTAAGACATCCTTTCGTCAGGCTACATCGAAATTCTTATACGCGCGGTTACAACTTATTTATGTTGTTAGAATCGCACTAAAAAAATATTGTCTTAAAACTTTTTATTGATTCAAAACATGATTTTTTTCTATCATTTTATATATATTTTTTCAGACTATGCTATAGGTTTCGGGGGTAAATACGGTGTGCAAACGGATAGACAAGACGCGTCCGCCGTGGGCTGGGACCATCAAGAGAAGACACTCGCTCACGGCAGTCAAGTTGATCATAAGAAGGTGGGTTCCTCTGGGTTTTTGGGTAATATTGGGTTTAGTGATATTTTTTGGGAAGAATATGAAGTCCTCCTTACATATAATTGTAGTGACTATCACAAAGTGTGGGTACATTTAAATGGGTATTGTTCAGCGGGATTGAGCAAATGCAATTGCTTTTAATATTGCTTCATATATTATTAAAAATAATAGATTTGATTTCTATTTTCAATATATATTTTTTAATTAGCGGCGTATCGGCACAGTCTCTGAATGTAAATGCGACAGTAATGGTTTCTGTGTAATCGTTTCGGTAACAAGGCAGAACGCAGCGTTGAGTTCCGTTACGCAACACACAATGTCTGGAAAATTTTGGTATATTTTCTATATAAATTGAAATTCTCTATAGGGTTTCGGAGGTAAATTCGGTGTGCAAACAGACAGAGTGGACAAATGCGCCCATAGATTCGACGAAGTGGAGAAAGTCGGCACTAACTACACTAAACAGAGGCCGGACATTGGCGGCGCTAAACCTAGCTCTATTAGAGCTAAGTTTGAAAACATGGCCAAAGAAAAAGAACAGGTTAGTAATATAACCAAACATAAATAATGAATATTAGTTAGTAATATTAATTATTTATGTTTGGGAAAACGGTATACAAGCTTATAAGAATTTCGTAGTACGTAGCTCGATGAGAACATATGGCTTAGTTGGTCAGAGCGCTTGGACGGTTTCCAAAGAGGTTTTAAATCCCGCTACGTTCAAATTTTTATACGTTTTCTTAATAAGTACTTAAATATAGCAAAATTCCCATAACATTCACTGCTTGTTTTATTTCAATCTGTACATAAATAAAAAAGTTGGTATTAATATAAAATGTTTTGTTCGAGAAAATTGCTAAATAATAACAGTTTTATTAAATCGTCTTAAAATGTAGTTGTCTATGTATAGATATTGTTTGTAAAGTGGTATGGTTATTAGAACACTGAAGAAATTCAATTTAATAAATAAATGATAGTTTAGTACAAGCGGGCGAAGCCGCGATCGGGTTGTTTGTATAATAATATATTTTTACTTGGTCGCAGGAAGCGTTGCAATCTGTACAGAGGATACGACAAGAGAGACAACAATTGGACAAAAATTTATCTGAAAAGGTAATAAATAATAAAATTAGATTAGATAATTAGACTCATTTAAAAAATAACTTTATTTATATATTTATCTTAATGACCTAGAGTAATGATGGAATATATATAAATATTACGAATCATTTGTAAATACTGCATTACTTTATAAATATTAATAAAAGTCGCCAAATTATTAGAATTAAATATAAAAATAAACTAACATTTATCTTTCACAGGAAAAAGAACGTGTTTCAAAAGACAAAGACGAACCCCAAACACAAACTGAACAAAGCACAAACATAAACACAAACGTAAAGGTGAACACAAACACAGAAACGAACACAAACACACAAGCAGACACAAAAGTAAATACACAATCAGAAGAGAAAGCAGATATAGTGACGTCAGTGGAGACTCAGAAAGAAGAACCTAAGGTTATTCTACCGGATGTCACTCTAGTCGGGGAACCGGATGTTAAGGATGAGAAGGAAGAAGTTAGTTTAAAATTTTTAACGTTTTTAAAGTGTTATTCCACATTGTGGAAAAATGTATGGTATAAAGATTTGGAGCGCCTTTAGTGGTGCAGTGGCACAAGTGTGTGACTGCAAACGCTACCATTGTGGTTATTATTATAAGCTATCACTACCACTTGGAAGGATGAATTATTTAGTATTTTCCTTTCCATGATCTGGTTCCCTGAATAGAAACCGCACCTGCTACCCGGCTTTAAACCGGTTAGCCGGTTAAGTGGCTTTACTGCATTTCGCATCAGGTAATGCCGGGCTCCGGCGCCCAACTCACTTTGTCGGCCGGCAACGCACCTGTAGCTCCTCTGGTGTTGCACGGGGTCGTGGGCGGCGGTGATCACTTACCATCAGGTGGCCCGAAAGTTCGTTTCCCTTGTCTTTTCCATAAAAAAATGTCCTCCCGTCTTTTATGCATATTAAAGTATGAAGTTTAATGAACATTGTAACCGCAACGCAGGTGGCCCGCCAGCCCACGATCGTGGTGTCGCCGGTGGGCTGGGAGGGCGAGCTGGAGGCGGAGGACGACGAGGACGGCTACACGGCGCGCGCGCTCTACGACTACCAGGCCAACGCGCCCGACGAGATCTCCTTCGACCCCGACGACGTCATCACCAACATCGTCATGGTAACCAGATACGCCTAATAAGACTTCCTTTGACTGCTAGGATATCCTGACTTATTTTGTTATAGTTAATATTTGGGGTTTTCTTTAGTCAAGGTTTAGAAGATTAAATGGTTAAAGAGGTTGGTGAAAGGCAAAAAATGGTTTTGATTTGAGTCGAATGCACCTGAAAAGTTACCCGTAGACCCCAATGATGTCACTGTCACTATTGTTATGGTCAATTTTTGGGGTTCACAGTTAGTTAGTATACAAATGGGGTTCAAAGAAAGAAAGAGCGGTTTATTTAAAGTTGTGATTTAGAGGTTTGGAGTCTCAGGGGTCGTAACCCACTCTCAAATCTTATATCTTGTACTACTATTAAAAAAATACTGTAGAGAAAACTATTTAAATCGCTTAAATCCTTAAGATTATTAATAATGGATTTTCTTATATATCTTCCATGTACAAACAACAATCAAGTTACGCTTTTATTATATAATAAAAACATATATTTAGATAAAATTTAAACTCACAACATTTACAATAGTAAAATTTTGTTTACAGATCGACGAGGGATGGTGGCAGGGCTTATGCAAGGGCGCCTACGGACTGTTCCCAGCCAACTATGTACAGTTACAAGATAAATGAATTTATGTTTAGTTATAACTATTAACTTTGTTATATTCAGTTATTTACTCTGTATATGAGTTATACATTTGTATTATTTTTTTGCGTTCAATTTATATAAGAAAATAACGTATTCGTTCATTCATTCGTTCATTTTCATTTGGAGAATTCAGTAGATAAATGTTTATAGTTTTAATAGTGTTTATATTTTTTAAATATTCTTTAAATCATCGAATTAAGTAATGTTTATATTAAAGTATAAACATTATTAAATATCTCTAATTAATTTGAGAAAAAAAAACAGAATGATGTTTTTGATTCATCCTGTATATTATTTGAATGAGTGAATAGTGTTAAATGTATGAAAAATTTTAAAAAGCGCAAAATAAGTATTAAATAATTAAATAGAAATGTTTATATAATTAATTATTTTGGATTGCATTCGTTTCATGTTTTGAATGTAAAAAAATGAATGGTATTTTATATCACAGGAATGATAAGAAATCGCAAACACAATGGTTGTAGGTTTAATCTGGACTCTTTAAACTTATTAAATTTATATTATTTTTTATTCCGTAGACATAAAAGTTGAGTTTAACCACACGCAATCTCTCAAAAATTGGGCGAAAAGTAGGAAATGGAGCATCTTAACATTAGGTTCCCGCTGCTTACGCAGGGTAAGGTTATATACGGGATACAGCGTGGAGCTATTAGTTTGAATGATGCTTTATACTTAATATTTTGCATATAAAGTATTATTACATTTCATATATGTAGATATTTAGTAAATATTTTTATTTTATATCCACCATTTTAATGATTGTTATGGAGTAAATGAAAGAATTTGATTTCATTATTAGTAAAAGCATTCCAACGTTGAATGAAAGAACGATGAAAATTATGGGTTCAATTCCCAAATATATGTATAGGCTTTATTGCATTTAATGACAAAATATTTTGTTTTTTTTTAATGTGTAGTAATAAATATTATCGTAATGGATGTTAACTACAATAAATGTAAAGTAATAATGTCTTAAAGTAAAAAAAATAAATATATTTTTATAAGCATAAGGTGTGTCAAATTTTTCTCTAGTTGGCTTACTTTGTGCGTTTCACATTGTACAACCTCACTAAAATTAGAAAAAAAATAAAAACGTTGTTGTCATGAATTTCTAAATCTTAATAAATAACTAAATGTTGTGTATTACTGCCTGAATAAACTTTCTTTTTAATAAAAAAAATGAATGCAATCCAAAATACATATACGTACTTTATTCTCTATGGTTTTTAAATATGTAAAAAATTTATCCTTTTTTAGGACTTTTATTTTACATTTTGACCATTTTTGAAACTAATTTTAAGTTTAAAATCAAGTATTCTATTTTTTTCTTTCATTCTTAAAAGAAATCTCTATTTTTTCTTTTATTCTTTATGACTTAACGCGTGAACATAATAGTTGTGGGTTCGAAATCCTTTCAGGGGAATACTCATAATGTAATGGTAACCTGCTAACTAAAAAATAAAAATATTTTATGATAAATATTATTATTTAAATATTGCCCTCAGTGGAAATCGAACAGACAACAAAAGTGATAAACACTTTTTTTTTTATTTATATCATAGAGAATATAAGTAAAGAATTTAATAAATATTTTGTAGTTTGTTTATAATAATGTATTGTAATTATTAGTGATCATAAATTTATATAGAAATTTAAATGTTTGACAAATAGGAATTGCATTGAAATTATGGGACGTAGGAATTGTATAGTAGATTTACTCAGTTTTTTGTCTATGGTTTTTTTTCTTTAGACAACACCAAAAATTTAGTTAAGGCACTTTCTTTTACATCTGTAAAATAAATACAGATTATATTTTATTCTTTTATATATATATTTTAAATTGATGCCTATTTTTTTTTGCATTTTTTGTACTAGTAACTTTACTAAATAGTTACTTATTTCATACTGAACTGAGAAAGTTTTTTTTAATTAAACAATGACAATACTACAATTTATCAACTTTTAATATAAATAAATTATATTCTTATTTTACTTAATTATTTCTAAAATTCTATTTTTAATATTTTAATATTATTATTATTATATATTATTTTAATCTTGTAATAATATTGATACATAATTTTTTACATCTCTTTAACTAAAGGAGGCAAGTGTAGGTTCAATTTCAGGTTAGTTCATAATTTTAGTGAAGAAACTTTTTAGCAAGGCTATAATGGCGCAATAGGACAGCTCCTGACTGTAAAAGCAATGGTTGTGGGTTCGATAAACACTCAGCGGTATAAACAATTTTTATTTGCCGGTTTTGGTCAACAGTATGCGGTGTTGATCTCCGCCACTTGATTCCGTCACACGATTGGCAGTGGAGAAAGGTGTGTTTCGACATGGTTTTCTCTGGATAAAATACTGCATTCAAGACGCACCGCCCAATTATCGAGACATTCCGTATTGAGTGGCCTGTTACTAGAGCGAGGAAATGAAAAGTTGGAATTGAACCCACAACAGTCGTATTCTCAGTCAGAACTGTGCCACTGCGCCACGACGGTCTTAGAAGGGTTTAAGGTGTAGTTATGTAAAGCGAATTTGACGAGACATATGAAATGTAACCTCAGAATAAGGAATTAAGAATATTATTATATAACGTATTGCCTAATTATAAGATGTATTCGAACAAATGTTTTATTAAAACAGTTAATGTTTTAACATTTTATAATATGTAATTAATAAAATGTTGTAAGTTTGTATTGTGTCTTTTTTCTATTTTTTTTTCGTTTTCTATTTTATTATATTTTAGTGTTTTTTCGAGTTGCTCGTATATAATTAAACTACGAAAACGACAAATGGGGTCGTGGTTGTGGGCTCAATTCTCACTCGTCAATTTCTGTTCTGGTAAAAACAAAATGCGGCGTTAAGTTGCTCTACTCAACATGCAATGCCTCTGAAGGCTTTCGGTGGAAAGTGGAGAACGGATAATCTTAATGTGATGGGATGGGATGGACGTCTTAATGGGTGGAGTGTCAACACTGGGTTCCCTCTCTGTCCTATCACGTAAGATGTAGCGTGAAGCTATTAGCTATATGTTTCTTTGATCGGATATGATTAAAATAATAATAATAAAAAGAAGCCGACTTCAAAACTGTTCTTATATACAAAAAGCTAAATAAAATCTAAATTGTAAAAAAATATATTTTTATAATTTTAAGGTTAAGAAAAAATATTTAATATCCATTATATTTGGAATCAATGATGCGGTGGGTTTACTGTTTTAGCTTTTGTTGCGTATATTTAGTAGTTAATGTAATTTTAAGTCTCCTAATGACACAGACTTCTTTTGTACAAAAGAAGTCGATTAAAAAGTATGGAGTTTCTTCTTTTAACCTCACAGTATTAAAGGAGAAAAGTGGAGAACGCAGAGAGATAAAACAATAAACTTATTCTTCTATTCATAACGTTTACTATTATATGTGTGTGTTATTTTAAGCAAACCTCAGCCTTCAACATGAAATCAGTGGGCGGAATTACACAGAAGTGAATATAAAGATAGTTGACTTTTGAACAAGAAATACTTTTTTAGCTACATGCTGTATTCTGCACTTAGTAGACCTAGAGTTAAGACACTCTGTCTGCATTAAGACACTTCGTCGCACATACCGCCGAATTCTCAATAAATATTGAATGGAGAAACTTAACGCCGCTTTTTGACTCGTTACCAGAACGAGCAAATGGAAATATAAATTTAAATGAATATTTCATTTCTTCGAGTGAGGATTGAACTCACAACCTGTCGCCTACACAATTCGGTGGAAAGTGCGAAACGGAGTGTCTTAACACTAGGTTCCCTCTTCCTCCTTTATGAAGGATACAGCGTGACGCTGATTTATTTGATTTTTATTTACTTTGTTAAATGGTAGAAGTATAAAAGAAATTTTGGAGCAATTCGTGAAAATTTTAATAATTGATAATAGCTAGTCATTTCCACAAAAGGGGATCGAACCCACTGCTCACTTCACTTGTCCTTCGTATGTACGTTATCGTATTTTTCGTTGTTTAACAGCTTATTGGTGCAGTACTCAACCTAGTGTTAAGACACTCCGTTCCTCACTTTCTGCCGAATTCTGGAGGAATTGCGTGTTGAGTGGCAGAACTCAACGCCGCACTGCCTCGACACCAGAGCGAAGAAATGGAAATATAAATTTAAGTAAATATTTCATCTCCTTGAGTGGGGATTGAACCCACAACCTGTCAGTTTTACAGTCACAATTCGTTCCGCTGCGCCACGACTGGCCTCTATTCAATATTTAGTATTATAATATTTATTTTCCTATCGAAACGAAAAATCTATTAATATAGGTGTCAATTCTCTTTTAGCTCACGTTCAGTTTCAACTTACTTTCCTACTCTTTCTTTGTACTTAAAAATTTTGTTCGTTATATTTGACCCATTTACCAACTTCCTATCACGTTGAAATTTTGCACCCATGTTTAAGTTGAATGACAGTGCAATATTAATTTATTATAATAAGTAGATATGAGAGTTACAAACTTTTCTTTAAGCTTCACGCTGTATTCTGTATAGCAGCAGGGTATGTAGAGGGAACCTGTGTTTAACATTTAGTTCACAGGTTCCCCTCGTTACCTGTTCCTTTTCCTATAGACACTACACTTTTCACATTTCTGGAGGCATTGCGAAATGTTGTCAAATTTTATAAAAATCGGTGACGATTTAAAAAAAAATTCATACAAACTTTCAACCCTTATTTCATCCCTTTAGGATTAAAATTTTTCAAAAATCCCTTCTTAGTGGATGTCTAGATTATGAAAATAAACATCTGTCCACATTTCACGTTTCTACGCACAGCGGTTACGGCTGTGCGAGCGTCTTACCTCAGTCAATCAGGTACATGTCCTTTGATAAATATTAAATGCATAGATACATTTTTTATTTTGATAATATATAATATAATATAAAATTAAAAATATAAAATTTGATAATATATTTTATATTGATAATATATAATATTATTATTAAGGCGTAATTGTGAAGTGCCAGAACTTAAAAAATATTTATTTTAACCCAAAGTAACTTTTTTAACATTTCAAAATAAAAAAAAATATTTTTACAACATTGTTTACCATATTTAAACAAATAATTTAAATTTCTATGTAATCTCTTGCAACAAAAACTTCTTAAACAGCAAGAAAAATAAATTCCACCAACATAAAACGTCAAATACTTCAAAACACCGTATAATGTTCATAAATCTGAATGATATTAAATTTGTTATTTTACTTAGTGTTTACGATATACATCAAATGTGAACAAGACAGGCGAGTTATAACCACTTTGAAATATTCCAAATTCTATGTAAAACCGACAATAGTCAATGGTGAACCAGCAACCACCGGGCAAGTGCCATATTTAGTGTCCATAAAGGAACCAATTCACAAAATCGGCGAACGAAGATTTATATGGACGAACTTGTGCGGAGGCAGCATTATAAGCGAAACGAAGATCCTCACAGCAGCACATTGTTTCGAAAGTTCCAATTTCTTCTATAAAAAGCATCCGGACCACCTCCGCGTGGTTGCCGGCAACCTACGCACCAACCTAGCTCACAGCGGCGACACAGAAACCAACATCATCAACCAATGGCGCGAAATCGAAGACGTTGTCCTCCACAGACATTTCTATTTTCCAAAAAACGATATCGCCATAGTTTTCATTAAAGACGAATGGAAATTTAGTAATAATGTAGATTATATAAGCGTGGCAACAAAAAGCACAGATTATACGTCGTGTATGACAGCTGGCTTTGGCAGAATAGGGTACAGCCTTCGCGATAAAATATCTCCTATACTGTTGGTCGCACGAATTAACACCCTAAGCCAATGGAAATGCAATAAATTATGGGAAATGTGTATGAATACATACATTTGTTCAGATTCTTCGTTAACAGATGTTTCTAGAGGTGACTCTGGAGGTCCCTTGGTGTGTAAGAACACTTTGGATCCGGCGGAGGAGCCTCACAAAGATCTATTAGTTGGTATAGTGAGTGGGAAGAACTTTGATAGAACAACACTCTATACCAGAGTATCGGAATATCATGATTGGATCGGTAGGAACGAGGGATCTCGTTCCTTTAAATTTGTGTATTTATTATTATTGTGTTTTTTATTTATTTGTGTATAATTATATAATAATACAAATGTAGACAGAAAGCTATCCGTTAACCATTTGCTTGTCATTTTCTCCATGTCGTTCATATCATCGTCCATAGTAAAGAAGTATAGATAGAGGCCAGTGATGACGCAAGAGCACAAGCGTGTGACTGTAAAACAGACTGGTTGTAGGTTCGATCCACACTCGAGGAAATGAAATATTTAATATTTTCAAAGCCAGTCGTGGCGCAGGGCCACAAAGTGTGACTGTAAAACCGACTGGTTATGGGTTCGATCCCCACTCGAGAAATGAAAAATTTACTTACATTTATATTTTACCAGAGCGAAGAAATGAAAATAGAAATATGCGCGGCGTTTAGTTCCGCTTCTCTACACGCAATGCCACTAAACTCAGGCGGAAAGTGGGGAACGGTATATCCTAACACTAGCTTCCCTCTGCCTACTCCGCTGTGTGTGGGATACAACGTGAAGCTGATTTTAATTTAATTTGATTTCATTTCCTCGCTCTGGTCACGAGTTCAGGTACTCAACACACTGCCTCCAGAATTCAGCAGAAAATTGTGAACGACAGTGTCTCAATGGGAAAGGAGTGTCTTACCACTAAGTTCTCAAGTTCCCTCTGCCTAACTTGCTCTGTGCGGGACATAGCGTATAACATAGCTAAGAAAATAGATTTATTTATTATATATCACTAATATACCACCTAGTAACGTGTTACGTAACTTAACGATTACTACAATTTTACTTAACATTATGAAATTTTCTATTTCCAGAATAAAATATTATGAAATTATTAAATGCATTAATTAAAATTCATAATGAAAGAGACTCAAATGACTCGCTCCTTTGAGACAAATTGAAAGTTAACATTTTTTAATGTGATGCCAATTCTGTTATTTTACAATAAATTCTTTTTAATATAAAAATGTTCATTTCGTAGCTCAATGATGTCAGTGGCGTCAGATGCCAGTCGTGGCTCAGGGGCACAAAATGTGACTGTAGATGCGACTGGTTGTGGGTTCGAGTTCCGCTCGAGGAAATTAAATATTTAATTATTTCATTTTTTCGCTCTTGTGCTGAGGCAAAGTGCGGCGTTGAGTGGCAGATTTCAACGCCGCACTTTGCCTAATATTTAATTAATTCATTTCTTCGCTCTTGTGCTGAGGCAAAGTGCGGCGTTGAATTCCGCCACTCAACGCTCGAAACGCTCCAAAATTCAACGAAAAATGGGGAACGGATTGTATTAACGCTAGGTTCCCTCTGCTTACCCTTCTACGGGAGATACAGCGTGATGCTAAAAAAAAACAATGATGTACTTAAAGACGATAAAAAAACAACAATGTACTCACTCACAGATGATAATTATCGTTTAACTGACATTAAATCGATAGGTCGGTAGTAAGATTATGGTTTTATAAGCTCTAATAAGAAAAGTTTCAGCGGGAGAGTTGAAACTTTTCCTAGTTTCATTAAAGAAATTTTTATTGATTTTTGTGAAAATTATAGGAAGATTATTACTATAATAACAAATAATTCACGTTTGTATATACGTCAATCTATATAGAATGATATCTTAAAATTGATATCTAAAATATTTATATAATTTTTTTCTTTCCTCGAAAAGACAAAATGCGGCGTTAATCTCTTCCACATGCAATTGAAATTATCTTTTCTGCAATCCCACAGAATGTTTAATCTAGTCGATTTCGCCTTCGTTTCATATGTGGAAGATACGTAGGCATTGATTAAAAGAGAATTCAAAAGAAAAAAGCCGACCGCTAAATAATATGTAGCACTATCACTATGAGGCCAGTCGTGGCGCAGCGGCACGAGGTGTGACTGCAAAACCGACTGGTTGTGGGTTCGATTCCCACTCGAGGAGATGAAATATTTACTTAAATTTGTATTTCCATTTCTTCGCTCTGGTGTCGAGGTTAAGCGCGGCGTTGGGTTCTGCCACTCAACACGCAATGCCTCCAGAGTTCGGCAGAAAGTGGGGAACGGAGTATCTTAACACTAGGTTCCCTCTGCCTACCCTGCTGTGTGTGGGATACAGCGTGAAGCTGATTTTTTGATTTATTTACTAATTCATTAGTTCTTCGATTCCTATCCACATTAAGTGGATAGTTGAGAACGGAGTGTTTTGACATTAGGTTCCCTCTGGCTACTCCGCCATAGGCGGGATACAGCGTGAAACTGAAAGTGGAAAAAAAAGTCTACAAACTAATGCATTGATCTTACGCTATAAATATTTAGTACACCTTTTAAGATTCATTGTCGTATATTTGTATGAAAACGTGCATTCGAGTATTATAATAACTCTATCTATATGGTAATTGTAATAATAAATGTTGGAGTTCCTTATTACAATATGTTTTTTTAGATTTACTTACAAAGTATTCATATAATGGAGATAAACTTAATTTTGAGACTCAAGACATTGCCTGTTGAGTGGCGGAACTGAACGCCGCGCCGTGCTATGATTATCAGAGCGAGAAGTAATTTACCTCGCTGAGTGGGATTGAATTCACAACCGTCGTGTTTACATTCAGAAGTTGTGCCGCTGCACCACGACGGTGTTTATTGTGTAAGCTATTATGTTGCTATTTGCTTCTATTATATGTTTTTGTTTAATATTTTCTATATGTGGGGTAGTGTTACAGCCTTAGGTTAGGTTCCCACAATCCCTCTGGCTACCCTTCTATGTGTCCTAACTTTTTTATTGCTGAGTGACTGACAGACAACTCACAGCCGGAACCTAGCATAGATTTCTGAAATTTGGCACGCAGGTTCCTACGGAAGTATAGAGAGAAACGGGAAAAAACGGGACTTCACGCTTTATCACTTTTCACGCAATTAAAGTTGCCGGCGATAACTAGTTTGTATATACTGTACTAGTTTCCCTCAGCCTACCCTGCTGTGCACGGGATGCAGCGTGAAGCTGATTTTTGAAGTGGGAATGGAACCTACAACCGGCGCGTTTACGTTTTAGTCGCTATAAGCATATTGAAAACTTTACAATGAAAAGTATATACTGGTAAGACTAAAAAAAAATGTTACAATAAGTAATTGCAATCTTGAATACACATCTCAAGAATTTATTTCATATCGAGACCTTATACCTATATATTCGTTTTAAATGATATGAGTTACTATATTGCAGATCGTTGAAAGCTACATTCTTGTTGTGCAATGCAATATTAATATCTAATATTTTATTAAGTTGTGGCGCAGTGCCTCAAGTGTGAGACTGTAAACGGGACTGGTTGTGGGTTCGATTCCTACTCACACACACAAATACACATATTTTCATTGCAATGCCTCGAAAAATCGGCGGAAAATGACGAATATCTGATGAATATTTATCAGCTTCATGCTGTATCCCGCACACAGTAGGGTAGGCAAAGGGAACCCAGTGTTAAGACACTCCGTTCCCCACTTTCTGCCGAATTCTGGAGGCATTGCGTGTAGAGTGGCAGAACTCAACGCCGCACTTGTCCTCGACACCAGAGTGAAGAAATGGAAATATAAATTTAAGTAAATATTTCATCTCCTCGAGTGGGGATCGAACCCACAACCAGTCGATTTTGCAGTCACACCTCGTGCCGCTGCGCCACGACCGGCTATGGTGGTTCAGTGGAAAATGGTAATCAATTCGATTTCGATCCTCTCTATTAGGTGAACTTGTAACTATATAATAAAATTTAAGAACCTGAATTTGAGCAGTCTATATCTATTCTTCACATCGACGTCTCTATATACAAGATGAAATATTACTTTAAATTTATATTTCCATTTCTTCACTCTGGTGTCGAGGACAAGCGTGGCGCTGAGTTCTGCCACTCAACACGCAATGCCTCCAGAATTCGGCAGAAAGTGGGGAACGGAGTGTCACAAGGTCCCTCTGCCCACCCTGCTGTGTGCGGGATACAGCGTGAAGCTAAACTACCATAGCCTTCTAATATAATATTACGAACAAACATAAATAAATAAATAAATAAATCTCCTCCAGTGGGGATCGAACACACAACCATTCGGTTTGACAGTCACACTTTGTGCCGCTGCGCCATGACTGGCCTAGTCGTGGCCGGCATTTATTATATTAATATTATAATACTTAAAAGCTTCGACTGATTTGAATTGTCTAAGTGATAAGTGTAGGTTCGTTTTCCATTTGAGAAATATCTATACAGATAGATATACGTATAAAAAATTTCTGTTATTGTGTGACTGATAAGTGATAAGGCACAGACGATATTACTGTATTGAAAAAGTTTAAACTTTTCATGTTGGTAGGTTATGGAGTGTAGGAAAACAGAGAGATTTTCTTCAGAATGGATTTTTCAAAATTCCAACGGTAACAGAAAACCCGGGATATGATGGAATGCTCTTTTTAATGTAAGGCAAGTTGAGGTCGGTGGTGGTGCAGGGGCACAGCCATGCAATTGTAAATGCAACAGGTTGTGGCTTCAATTCCCACTCGGGAAATTGACCTATTTATTTTTTTTCATTTGCTCTCTCGCTCTGGTAGCAAGGGAAAGCGCCGCGTTGAGTTTTACCACTAAACACGCAATGTCTCCAGAATTTGGCAGAAAGTGGGGAACGGAAGTGTCTTGACACTAGGTTCCCAGGTTCTCTTGCCTACACGTCTATATCCAAAATACTGCGTGAGACAATAAAAAATCTTAGTATATATATATATCAAAATAGTCCCGTTAAAAGTAGGTATTTGAATTCACGAACATCCTAATTTGACATAAGAACTTAAATCTATTATATAGTCCTACAAAACCAGGAGGAAGTACGTCATGCTTTATCACGACACAACGATTTGTGATAATCATTTCTATGTTAATGTGTTAATGGTTTTTGACAAGTAGAAGTGCTGCTATTAGTAACTGATAAGAGAGTTTATTTAGTTACTACTTAATGAAATTAACGTAAAAATAATCCATACTTAGATTATAAAATTATTTTTATTGACTTTTTTAGAAACGTATAAAAAAAATATTAAGCCGGATTTGAACCTACATCTCTTGGGAAACCTGCTACGTCCAAATTTTTATACGTTTTTGAATAAGTATTTTTCTTTGATAACTGTGAAATAACACTTTAAAAAATGGTAAAAAATATTGTTGTATTTTTTTTTATTTTCATACTGTATCTCGGATATAGGGGTACGGCAGAAGGGACTTAGTGCTAAGACACTCCGTTCCTACAGATTGCTCAATTTTCGAAATATTCCATGTGGAGTGGCACACTCAACCTTTCTGTACTGTGCATCAAAGTGAGGAAATGAGAATAAAAATCATATTACACATCAACATTCTTTTGTTTTTATTAGCTTCACCTTTTATCCTGCACAATGTAGTGTTACGGCTCTCTTTTCCCATTAAAGCATTTCCGGTTTAAATGGCGGAATTCAACGCCGCAATCCCATCTTCATACGAACATGATTAAATTTACTTCTACATATAACAACCAATGAGCGTTCATTCACTTCCAAACGTTACAAGAATTTCAAAACTTGTAATTTGTATACACTACTACCACCTACTACTACTAGTTAGTTACTTAAATTTAGTTTTAAATTAAACATATACAATTACTATGCATTAGGTCCACTACAGTACGTTCAACAAGTCGTGGCCTCTGGATGAAGTTAGATTTTCCGAGCTTATCCGTATTGTTCATTTGGGAAGAAACTATTCTTCAAAAGTAAGAAAAATCCAGTCTTGCCCAGTGTTTTGTAGCTAACTCCAGAGCGGCCACGACTTGTTGACCGTAGTGTACATTGCATTAAATAACAAAATTATTCACATCGCACACTCATTTGGTAAGCAAACAGTCTAATTAGTTTTAAAGTTTTGGCCTACGTACCTATCCTTACGAAATGTTTGTTCGTAATATTATATTAGAAGGCTATGGTGGTTCAGTGGAATAGTAGTCAATTCGATTTCGATCCTTTCTATTAGGTCAACTTTTTTTTTTAGCTTCACGCTGTATCCTGCACACAGCAGGGTAGGCAGAGGGAAAGTCGGTTTTACAGTCACACCTCGTGCCGCTGCGCCACGACCAGCCTCAAGTCAACGTGTAACTATATAATAAAATTTAAGAACCTGAATTTGAGTAGTCTATATCTATTCTTCACATCGACGGATACAAGATATAGAAGATAATATGTTATTGGTAGCATTTAATAGAACCAAAAACAATTAATTAAATTTTTGATTTGTCTGTACATTTCTTCGCGCTAATCTCAGAATCAGTTTAACCGATTTAATTGCAGCTTTCAATATATTTTTGTCAAGCTTCTATTAACATTTAGTGTTTGTTTCATTTTAATCGGTTTGTAAATCCCAGAGGCCAGTTGTGGCGCAGCAGCTCGAGGTGTGACTGTAAAACCGACTGGTTGTGGGTTCGATCCCCACTCGAGGAGATGAAATATTAACTTAAATTTATATTTCCATTTCTTCGCTCTGGTGTCGAGGTTAAGCGCGGCGTTGAGTTCTGCCATTCAACACTCAATGCCTCCAGAATCCGGCAGAAAATGGAGAACGGAGTGTCTTAACACTAGGTTCCCTCTGCCTACCCTGCTGTGTGCGGGATACAGCGTGAAGCTGATTTAATTTAACTTTTTGTAAATAAAAAAAATATACCATTTTAAATAATGTTTTTCTACAAAATTACTATAAATAACTTTAATTGGCTCATACTTTATTTTTAAATAAATCTAAATTGTTTTTAAAACGATATTATTATTACAAAACTAATGTAATAAGCAAATCAATAATTACATAGTTGTAATAAATGTATTATTACAATACGATAATATGATACCGTCGAGCTGGTCTGATGATTCCAGGAAATTAATAGTGGAAACTTTAGAAAGTACTTTAGTAAGTCTCTGGAATTTAGACCCTTACAATTTATAATTCCGAGCATATCTTATAGCACATGCAGCACTTGATGTAGCTGTTCTGATGATGATGAAGTCAGGATTTGAATAGTGGAACTCTTCAGAGGATATATATTTATTACGTATTTTTTATATGTATATATTTTTGAAACTATAAAATTTTAAAGTTTATTTTACCAATTATAATGCGGATGGAACTTTACAGAGTTTTGTGTTGAATACTATCCATCTATATTTGGAAAGAAACTGTGCGTTGGTGTAACGTAAATAAACGTAGAAATACATTAATTTATAGGATCTTTCTGCCTACCCTTGATGATATCGAGGCCGTCGTGGCACATTGGCACAGCCGTGGTATTGGTTCGATTCCCACTTTGGGGGAATGAATTATTATTATTTTTTCAGCTTCACACTGTATCCCGCACACAGCAGGGTAGGCAGAGGGAACCTAGTATTAAGACTCTCCGTTCCCCACCTTCTGCTGAATTCTGGAGACATTGCGTATTGAGTGGCAGAACTCAACGCCGCGCTTTGCCTCGACACCAGAGCGAAGAAATGGAAATATACATTTTAAGTAAATATTTCATCTCCTCGAGTGGGGATCGAACCCACAACCAGTCGGTTTTACATTTACATTTTGTGCCACTGCGCCACGACTGGCCTCAATTTATTAATTATTTATTAATATTTTCGTTGCCTCGCTATGGAATCATTCTCTAGTTATACATTTAGCAAAAACTCGTATTAACTGACAGAACCATGTGAAGCTATAAAAAAAAATAAAAAATAACTATGTTCTAAGAATGCAAAGAAATAAAAAAAATCTTTATATTCATGATATTGGACATGAATAAATTCAAATTTATTATATCGTAATTTTAAATCATACATCACTTCCTACGTTTGGGATTTTAAAATCAAATATAACGTTTTATTCTATCAAATCGAGCATTTACAGTGATGTATATTGTTATAAACAAAGCGGCAAAACCCATATTCAGTTTTAATTCGGTAGAAATTCTTGTATTTTACCGTCGATTTAAACGATTTTATATTGTAGGGTTTCTATTATTTCTCCCAGCGTAGCAAACATCTTGCTTAATTTTATTTAATTGTACTATAATCCGTAGGGGCCGCCGTGGTCCAGGGGCACAAGGGTGTGACTGGAACGCGACGGTTGTGGGTTCGATATCCATTCGAGGAAATGAAATATTTATTTAAATTTATATTTCCAATTCTCAGGTTTCGAGGCAAAGAGCGGCATTGAATTCCGCCACTAAACACACAATGCCGCCAAAATTTGGCAGAAAGTGGGAAACAGAGTGTCTTAACACTAGGTTCCCTCTGCCTACCCTGCTGTGTGCGGGATACAGCGTGAAGCTGATTAGTACTAGAATTATACAATACTAATTGAGGCCGTCGTGGCACAACCGACGTCTATCAGTGGCAAGGATTTTTTTTACTGTGTAACAAGACAGAGTGCGGCGTTGAGATACAACTCAACGCGCAATGCTTACAGAATTTGCCGGAAAGACGGGAGCGGAGTGTCTTAACATTACACTCTCTACTATCCTATTGACATGGACACTTAACGAAAAGGAAAATCTCCATATATAATGTCAGTAAACACAATAAATACCTACAAATACCTAAAGGTTGTATCAAAACGAGTGCAAATTAGAACAAATGGGTTGTCGGGAGCAGGACAGGATTGACTTCGTGCTTCACCCCGTATTATTTACACTTTATTTGATGGCCTGAGCTCCTATATACCTGCTGTGATTTGTGTTTCGCTTCGCTTTCGCTTTAATATTTTAATTAAAATCCACTGGAAGTTTACAATTTAGTTTTGTGTTTCTACAATTGTTTTGTTTCATGTTTTATTTCTAGAAATATTAGGTGTTTTGATGTTGATATATTTTTTCTTGCATTTACTATTTAGTTATGAGAGCATTGCATGGTTAATGTATATTAAAAATATTTTAATAATTTCAAAACCGGTCAAATGCGAGTCGGATTCTTATACCAAGGGTTCCGTACTAATTTCAACATTGTATGTCAACGAGAAGTAAAATTTAAAAACTTGACACTTAAATTTGCAGATGTACGTACTCTAGACTCAAATCCCAGGGCTTCCAGACCATCATTTTAGCAAAGCTGAAACATTTTTAAAAACGCTCGTATTTAAAAATGTTTTAAAGAATAATGTAAAAAATATATATTTATGCGGGAGCAGCAGGAGCATGGAGTCACTGCCGAGATGATCAAATATGGTGGGTTACGCGTCTTGGACTTGTTCTGGTTTTTGTGCAATTTATGCTGGAAATCAGGGGTGGTCCCAGACGATTGGCGAGGATTAAAATTTTTCTGTGCTTTTGTGGACTTGGAAAAGGCGTTTGACAGAGTTGTAAAAGCGAAATTATGGGAGATACTACCACGTTACAATGTGAGCGGACCCTTGCTGTAGGCTGTAAAGTCTCTTAAGATTTTCCACAGAGATCACTCAGCCTGCGTACGAGGAGCTGGCATGCCGCCCTGGTTTGACATCCAATTTCAATGCCAAATTTCATAATTGTAGGTCCTTGAGAAGTACTCACACAGCTAAAAGATATATAAACGCCGTGGAAAGTGGGGAGCGTAAGTGTCTTAATGGGAACGGAATGTTTTAACACTAGATTTCCTCTGCGTACTCTGGAGGGTAGGGTGTGCGGGGTACAGCGTGAAGCTGAAAATAAATGTACATATATACATACATACATTGACATATGCCATATTATTCCATTTTTCTGGTATATGCTCCTGTATGAAAGAAATCGTTCTTAATTATAAAAAAAATCTCATAATATTTTTATTGTTAACTATGATTCAATTAAAAAATATATATATTATAAATATTCTTCAAAAAGTTTGGAAATGGTTTAGTTAAAATGTTAAAATAAGTAGTAACTGCAGTCAAAGGATTCATGACTAAAAGTTTATATATAATACTTGTTTTATAAATATGACCCCAAATTACTTTATTTTAATGTGTATTATTTCTTCTTTATAAGTTTCCTTTGAAAGCATTTTGACGTAAAATCTCTCTAATTTCTGTTATATATATGTATATTTCATATTAGTGTCTGTACTATCGTATGGAGTAGCTTAATGAAATGCTGCTAAATTTATGAATATCTTCATGAACCTAGTGCTAAAACAGTCACACTTTGTGACTTTAATTTATTATAATTATAAACTTATTATATTATGTTATGTCCTCTTGTGTTTTTTAGGGTTCCGTACCTTTTTTAAGGAAAATGACCCCTTATAAGATTACTTAGTTAACCGTCTGTGTGTTTAGTGCCTTTATCTCAGGTATGCTTGGAGATATTGAAAAAAAAAAAAAATAAAGCCAACACACACAAATAAAAATCATACACACGCAGTCACATACGCAATACTCTTAACTCACACGCGCACACATAAACACACTCTCACACACACACACACACATACGCTAATTCGCGCACACTTATTCTTCACACCTTCCTTACTTACATACTTAGATACGTATGCATTTGAAACCGCTAGAAATAACTTTTTTTATAAATACCTATTGTACTTTTAAATTGTCTTATTGTTTTTCTGTATGTATTTAGTTTTCTCCTGTGATTACAGTTCCCATACTGTAAGTTTCTTTTAACTATGGGTGCTGTTACATTTATATTTTTAACCCCTACCGCAAGTGAGAACCTGGCGACTGGTAACACAAGCCTAGAGCTTAGTACAAGCGTCAGTCTCACATAATTGTAAGTTGTATGTAACTAATGAAAAACTTACTTTTTTGTAAATTTTTGAATTTTGTGAGAAATAAAGTTATTATTATTATTATATTATTGAGTTGAAATTCAAACCACATATTCAGATCTACGGCCCCATGATTTTCTAAAAAAAAAAACGTATTTTTACATTAACTTAAAAAGAGATATAGCCGTTTATATGGCAAAAACGCGTATTTCGAGACTATAAAGAGAATAAAAATTAATAATGTACTTCCGGTTGACCTAGAATTATGAAATTTGGTTGCTAGCATCTACAGATGGTATTAATTCAGGAAAAAATCTAAAAAATATACATTTGTGGTTAAATCCTAAAAATAAGCCCTTTTAAGCCTCTATTAAAAGGGGGCCAAAATTTGATATTAAAACTGCATGTTCATTTGAGGTATCATTAGTTCCGTAAACCCCCTGTGGGCGAACCCGACTCGCGCTTGTCCAGTTTTTTAGCTTCACACTATATTCCAGACATAGAAGTGCAGGCAGAGGGAACTTGGGAACCTATTGTTAATACACACCGTTTATATTAAGATTCTTCCGTTCCTCACTTGTCGCGGAGCACGGAGGCATTTTATATAGAGTGGCGGAACTCATCGACACGCTTTGCCTTGTTAGCAGAGCGAACAAATGGAAATATTAAATATTTCTTTTCCTTAAGTTGACATCGAACTCACAACCTACCGCGTTTACAGACCCACGCTCGTACAACCACCGCACCACAAGTGCTTGTACCGCACCACGACGGACTTCTATAATGTACTATTATATTATGTTTACTTAATAAGGAATTAACCTTAGAAATATTAAGGAAATGCGATTTATATAGAATCATGCTGATTTACGGCCGTTACGGTGAGTTCTATACGCATTAACCAGTAATAAATGAGTGTAGTATTTTTGAAAATAATCGTTATATGCGCGATGGTGATGGGTTCATATTGCACTTGTAAAAATGTTATTATTATTTGCTTTAACAAAAACTCAAAGAAGATTCTCATTTCGATTCGTTTATTTTTTTATGTTTAAATTAGATTTTTTTTGACTTAGTACTTAGATTTTTTTTACAACTTAGGTGGTTTTATATATATATAAAAATATTTAGCTACAATAATATCTAGATTAGATCAGAAAAAATTGGGTATTATATTATTTTAGTCCATTCGTATCTCTAAAAGAAGGAGGAAACACTAGTTCACTGAATTACTTGCCTTTTCGCTCGCTATTTAATGATAAAAAAATCTTAAAGAACAAAATATTATCAGCTTCACGCTGTATTCCGCACATAGCAGGGTAGGCAGAAGGAACCTAGTGTTAAGATCCTCCATTAGAGCTCAACACCGCACTTTGCCTCGACACCAGAGCGAAGAAATGGAAATATAAATTTAAGTAAATATTTCATCTCCTCGAGTGGGGATCGAACCCACAACCAGTCGGCTTTATAGTCACACTTTGTGCCCCTGCGCCACGACTGGCCTCAAGTGTATATTTTCTTATAGATAATATTCTAAAAAACATAAAAAAGCCAAGCATATAAAACTTTAACTAAACAGCAGAAAGATTTAAATAACTTAAATATTAAAAAAAACCTTAATAAAAAATTGTTTAAAAAAATATCAAAACGAGCAAGCCCCAAAAAAATCTATAGTTAATAATATGATAATTTAAAAAAAAAACATGATAATTTTACTATAATACATAGGGCGGCGCGTAGGGCGTCACCGTCCGCCCAATATAAGGCGACCGTAGAGCGTCCGTAGCTTACTTGTGTCGTAGCACTCAACGCCGTAGCACCGTAGCACCTTAGATACTGACGTAGCAATGGCTTTCGGGTAAGTTTTGATTTTGGTAAAAGTTTTTTTTTTTCATATATATGTATGAGATTTTTTTTTAATAATGGAAAGGATGATTTTGTATTATGTGATAAATATCTGGTATCTTTTTTTATCCTGGTTAAAAAGATTTTTATTTATAAATATTCAACTATTAAAAGAGAATATTTCAATAATTTAAAGTAATTATGATGCTATCGTTAGGAAGAATTATTATTATATTTTATAGAAATTAAAAAAAATTATAAACTATTTTGAAACTTTAAAGTATTTAAGTAAATTGAAATATTTTCTTACTTCTTATAATATATTAATATTAATAATTTTTGATGCATATATTATATAAACAAAAATAAAAAATATATATCAAAATATATAAATTAAGCAATAGTAACTTAGAAATACAGAAGATCTTGAGGAAGCCACTATAAATAATTTAGACCAATATCTACTCCAAAACCTAAACAAAAAAGTCAAACTATTACTATAATATATATAAGTTTGAATAATGAATTATTATTTTGAAAACGTATAAAAAAATAAACGTAGCGGGATTCGAACCTGTGTCTCTTATTTACCATGCAAGTGCTCTGACCACTAACCCATTAGTTCTTATTTTATCACGTCGAAATTCTATTTTATTCTAAAAACAACATTTGAAAACTTCAGTACAAGTCTTAAAAACATAATTTAATTTTTACCAAAAAAAAAATAACCCTACCTTTTTTATTCTTCATTTATCAAAGTATTTATGTATTTTTGTACATTCTTTCTCAGGAACTTTTGCTTTTAAACATCATTCTACCTGTAGTACTCAGCTTCTGTATGTTTATTCTTGTTCTCGAGGGAAATATACTTTTTCAAACAGCAAAATTAACGCTGAGACTCCGTTTACTTTTCAATACAATTGTTTTTAATGAAAATGGCTAGAAACTATGCTGTACTATAGGTTTATTGAGTGTTCTTTTTCTTTAAAATATTTTTTTATAGTTTCACACTGTATCCCATGTATAGCAACTATAGTATGGAGGGAACCTGGGTACCTAGTATTAAGGCACTCCGTCCCTTTAAAACACTTCCGTTCACCAGTCTGCGCCGCATTCTGGAGGCATTGCGTGTTGAGTGGCGGAGCAGTGCATTTCCTCGAGTGAGAATCGAACCCACAATCTGTCGCGATTGCAGTCGTGCTCTTGGAGTATTTGAGCCACGACTGGTTTAATTTTTTTACGACTGGCCCATCAGCACATAATGTCTCCATAATTCAGCGAAAGTGAGGAGCTAAGACACTTTGTCTTAACCCTAGACTACCCTAAGTAGGGAGAGGGCTCCATACCCTGCTACATGCGGGATACGGCGTGAAGCTGAACAAAAGAATATTGCGAATAGCCTTACACCACGACCTTTTAATTACTTTAGAAATTCTCAAAGAAACTCTTGAAAATTGATACTTTGACAACTTAATTGCAAAATGTTAATTTATTTCTATAGTAATAAGTTAAAACTTAAATCCAACTTTTACATTAAGTAAAAATAAATTTCTTAATTCTTTTTTAGCTTCTCGCTGTATACCTTTCAGCTTTAGGGGACCTGGGAACCTAGTGTTAAAACATTGTTCTCAGTAAGACACTTACGTTCCCTACTTTCCGCCGACTTCTGGATGCATTGCGTGTTGAGTACTCAACGCCGCGCTTAGCTTGCTATCAGAGCGAAGAAATGAAAACACTAAATATTTCATTTCCTTGAGTAAGAATCGAACCCACAACCTATCGCGTTTAGGGTCGTGGGCTGGCGCTCCATCATGATTGGACTCTAAAATAAAAGCTTAAATCATCACTAAAACATAATCAAAATATCCAAATCATGACATATTTTTAAGAGAAAAAAAGGTGTATTTTTTTTATATTACCGAAAAAAGAAGGAAATGGATGTAAATTAAATTCAAAATGTACGCGAGACATCGTAAGTAATTACAGCTAACGATACAAATGTGAACACATATATTTACTGACACGTTGCTTTATTGTGAGAAAAAAAAAACAGTTTTTTTTTTCTCATACTTTATCCATAAGAGTTAGAAAGAGATCAAGATAGACATTTATTCAGCCAATGTATTATAGAAATGTACTTATTTGGAAAACGTATAAAAATTTGAAGGTAGCGGGACTCGAACTCGCGTCTTCTGGAAATCGTCTAGAAAGTTGTTTAAGTGGAAGTTGTAACAAGCAAATAAATATTTCTGACTGGCCGCATAAAAAACTTACTTATTAAAAATATTTATTTTTAATGTTTTTGCGGTTACAAAATATGATAAATGTTAAATCGTATTTAATGTGTTATTCTACACGTTTTTAGACAATGTTTTCTAAAAAAATATAATAAAATTTATCAATTATCATTTTTTAATTCAAATAATGTTAATGTTTTTTTTTTAATAAATATAAATTTTTGTCCAAGCTCGACATATGTAGGTTATTTATAATCCTTAAACATTAAAGGGTTATGTCGAGTTAGATAAACTCTACAGGACTGTGAAAATATTTATATAAAATACATTATAATTTTAAATCCTGTTTAAATGACACTTAAAAGATAAAAGTAATGGAAATAATTCATTGACGAAATACATAATAGTGATTCCAGACATTGTGTTCAGTGGCGTAATTCAACGCCGCGCTTTGTCATCTTTACTAGAGTGTGAAACAAAAATATATGTAAAAATATTTAGAAATTTATAAAATTGTTTATATTTCAACGTAGATTAGATTTGAAACCAGCATCTCTTGGAAACCGTCCTTTAACACTTCAGCCAAATAATCCTAAAAAATATATATTATATCTGTAAAATAAAGGTGACAAAAATTTAAAAGGATTCATACAAATGAAATAAGAAAAAGAAAAAGCGCCTCAATAGTCGTGGATTCGAATTCCAAACGGGTTATCTCAAATAAGTTTTTTAATCTCGAAGACATGTACTTTGAAATATAACACTATAGTCATATTAAATTTTATATTAAATTTTATTCGGCACTTACTACTGACTCTACTTTTTTATTCGTATTTTTATTAGAAGTTTAGATCGTTATCTATATTTTATTTTGCGATAAACACTTAGTTGTCATTTTGATAGATTTTTTTATTTTATTTAAGCTATTGAAAATTATTTATATATTTGTTTTCTTGTTCAACTTCACGCTTTCTATCGAATATAACAGGGAATGCAGGGAGAATCTCTTGTCAACTCACTCTCCTCTAACCGCCTAAATTCGAGAAATTGTGTTGAGTGACGCAACATCATAGCATATCTAGTGTTTAACAAAATATTTTTAACAAAATATCAAACTAAATAGGGTTGTGACGTTTTTTTTTAATTTTTGAAGTTTTATTCCACACTTAGGAAAGAAAAGGTTGTGACCTCATAAAAATTAATACCTTGTAAATATTTTATATTCTTGTCATAAAATAGAAATTATCTGAAATTAGTAGTTTTTTTTTTTTTAGTAGTTTTAAATTAGTACTTCCAAATGACGGCAGCTCCTGCATAGTAGGGCAGGCAGAAAAAACTTTCCAACTTTCCGCCTATTTTTCGAGATCTAGCGTGTTACTTTTGGAACTCAACGCCGCGCTAGTTCTTGTTACCAGAGAACGAAGGCAATTTACTTCAAGTGGGAATCGAACTCAAAACCGTCGCGTTTTCAGACCGAGACAGTAACATTGAGCCACGACAGCCTCAGCAGAAATTTCTATCGAAAACTAACCTAACAATTAAATAAACAAAATTTTCTCAGATCTTTGAACTATTACTGTTACTTATAAACTATATTGTCTTTAACTTGTCTCTCATTTATATTCAGAAGGGTTCCCTTTTACTGTTAAATAAACATTTACTGTTTGAAGAACG
Organism: Heliconius erato x Heliconius himera; assembly: GCA_013421005.1. Classification (NCBI taxonomy): domain Eukaryota; kingdom Metazoa; phylum Arthropoda; class Insecta; order Lepidoptera; family Nymphalidae; genus Heliconius; species Heliconius erato x Heliconius himera. Next base: position 2,694 of record JAATLQ010008965.1, on the reverse strand, counting down.
AATAATTTTTAAACGTAAAACTAGTTTTGAAATAAGTATACTTTCTTGAAACTTTTCAATTCAATGTTTTAAGTAAATATAAAATAAAATAAATCAGCTTCACTCTGTATCTCACACATAGCAGGGTAGGCAGAGGGAACCTAGTGCTAAGACACTCCGTTCCTCACTTACTGCCGAATTCTGGAGACTCCCAGAGCGAAGAAATGAAAATATAAATTTAAGTAAATATTTCATCGCCTCGAGCGGGGATCGAATCCACAACCAGTCGATTTTACAGTCACACTTTGTGCCACGACTGGCCTCAATGTTTTAAGTTATCAAATATTTTTAACTGACATTAAAACCGGAGGAGATTTTGCTTTTTTCTTTAGAGAGGATACACTCTAAAGGTGTCTCATATAAATTTGTGGTTTGAGTTCCGCCACATATCATGCAATGTGAAATTTCGGCTGAATTTTTGTCTTTTAATATTAGGCTAGTCTACTATGTTGGTAAGAACGTGAAGTTGCTAAAAATATTTAAATGTTGATTTAAAGCTTAAAAGATGCAAAAAAAAATTAAAAAGTTTTCAATTCAAAAATATTTACTTTTTAAAATCATAAAACTGTCTGACATAAAGCTATGTTAAATGCCACAAATATTACAGTTGCGTTATAAAATATCGGCACAAACCGGACGGGACATCAGTAAAATGTAAGTGAAATTTTTATACATCACTATTTCCCATTTTTCGTTATTGCTCAATATAAAATTATCTTAATTCCTTTATTTTTTTAACTAAAAAAAAATGCTGATATTTAGGAGGATATACTATGTATGTCACAACTTAACTAAAGCATTTATAACCGACAAATAAATAATTAAGACAAATATATATTTTTTTAATTGTTAATTATTTCATAACCGACATTTGTACACCTTTACTAATATTATAAAGCTAAACTGTTGGTTTGATTAAACGCACTAATCTCACGAACTACTGGTTTGAATAACAACAAAATCTTTTCGATATAGCTCACTGTACCTAAGTTAAAAGTCACTATGGGCCGTTAGCAATTTCCATTTTACCACGCGGGCGAAGCCGCACGTAAAACCTAATATGTTATAATATAAAACGTACAAAAAGCGCGAGTAGGTTAAAAAAAAAAGGATAATGTTATTAAAATAACAAATACAATGGTGGCTTCGTGGCGCAGCGGCACAAAGTGTGACTATAAAACCGATTAGTTGTGGGTTCGATCCCCACTCGAGGAGATGAAATATTTACTTAAATTTATATTTCCATTTCTTCGCTCTGGTGTCGAGGCAAAGCGCGGCGTTGAGTTCTGCCACTTAACACGCAATTCCTCCAGAATTCGGCAGAAAGTGGGGAACGGAGTGACTTAATACTAGGTTCCCTCTGCCTACCCTGCTATGTGCGGGACAGCGTGAAGCTGATTTAATTTTTAATTTTTACAATATTTTAATTTATTCAGTCTTTGAACGCATTCTCTAAAAGATTTAGCTTCTAGTTCATTAATGAGAGTGACACCGGCACAGTAAAATGTTGGCGAAAACAAAACAAATGAAATAAAGTTTTGACTCGAGTTTATAATAGTAGATTTTTTATTTATAATTTTATTTTCTTTTCTTACCTCCTCGCTACTACTTACTGCAAATAAATCAAAAACACTATTGGAAACAAAGTCGAGACAAAGCGCGGCGTTGAGTTCCGCCAATCAACACGCAATGCCTCCGAAACTTGACGGAAAGTGGGGAACGGAGTGTCTTAATACCAGGTTCCATCTGCCTACCCTGCTGTGTGTGGAAACATATAATATTTATAATACAGCTTCCCGCTACAATCTACATATAGCAGGGTAGGTAGAGAAAATTTTGTGTTGAGAGAAGTCGTTCCGTTGTACGCCGATTTTTTTTTGAGGTGTTGGGTGTTGTGTAGCGGAACTGTATCAATCAGTGTTACCTGAGCGAAGAAATAAAAAATATTAATAAATAATAATTCATTCCCAGGAATGGGGATCGAATCCATAACCGTCGTGTTACTAGTTACAGTCACACGATTGTGCCACTGCGCCACGACGGCCTGAAATAAAATAATGAATTAAAATATATAAAAAACAAGTTTTTATATTTTTGTGCTTAAATGTATACAAATCATGTGGTACAATTTTTTTACGAAGGTACTGTAGTCGTAAAAGATCGGTCACTGTACATGTAATATATATAAAAAAATATTGGTGGCATTTACTATCGTAATACAACCAAAAACAATGGTATTTTTTTTGTCTGTATTGTGCGTTTGTTCGCATTAATCATAGAAACGGCTTAACCGATTTAATTTAAGTATTATTATTATAGAATTACAAAATGAAACTTAAAGGAGACAAACTATTCCATACATTTTTGGGCCCAGAATGTAAAAAGATATGAAAATGGTATGATTTAATAGATTTAAGTACATCATTCCCTCCCTGAAAACTATATAAATTTTGGCAATCTGGGAGATGAGTTATTAGAGATTTGATAAAAGTGAGGTTAAGTTCGCAGACCAATTTCTTGAATATCAACTTCTATAAAATATGTGATTACTGAGTTGTTTAAGCATTAATGTTTATTATTTATAAAGAAAACACATTTTAATGAATATTTTATTCTTCTTCTATTATCTACTATTAAAATGTCATCTAAGAAGAG
>JAATLQ010008960.1:5173-23692 GCA_013421005.1 Heliconius erato x Heliconius himera | reverse complement strand
ATGATCAGGAACTATTTTTTTCATCCCTATGTGTTCAGAACTCGCACCGATTATTATTTGCAAAAAAATGACCTGCTACGGGAAGTTAGCAGATCATTTTTTTAAGTAACTTTTTCCGGGGTAAAAACACCAGAACTATTTGTAAAATCTATCAGGAACTATAGAACTCAGCTGCATGCGAAGAGAACTCTAATTTATTTTTGATCTGCTGGAAAATGCTCTGCTAAGTTCACAGACACAAAACAATAAACGACATTAATATTTAAATATTTATCACAACAAAGAAATCAGAAACTTAGATAATTGTGGTTGACCATGTAATACCAGCCAAAGTCAGCGCGAAGTTCCAAATAAAGTCGAGAATTTTCGGGAAACTTACAATATTTGCAGAGTTGCCGAAAGAGCTAAGTTTAGAAAGTTCACCCAACATGTCGCGATACTAGCAATGTGACGCTCCTTAATATTATTGCAATACATATAAAAAGTCACGCCTGCCGCTGCGCCAGTCGTGGCGCAATGGCGTAACGAGGCGTGACTGTAAAACCGACTGGTTGTGGGTTCGATCCCCACTCGAGGAGATGAAATAGGTTCCCTCTGCCTACTCTTCTGTGTGCGGGATACAGCGTGATATATATACCACAAGCAACTACCCCCGATTGACACAATTCCACTGCTTTTATCATCTTTTTCACCAATATCTACCCTCTTTTACACGAATTCGCTAACAATATACAATTATACTTATTTAGAAAACGTATAAAAATTTGAACGTAGCGGGACTCGAACCCGCGCCTCCTGGAAACCTACCAGGCGGTCTGACCACTGAGCGTTCAGAACGTATGGCTCAGTAGTCGGGTTCGAGTCCCGCTACATTCAAATTTTTATACGTTTTCTAAATAAGTATTTTTCTTTCCTAAGTGAGGATTAACAATTTACTCGAACCCGCGCCTCCTGGAAACCTCCTGGTCGGTTTCCAGGAGGCGCGGGTTCGAGTCCCGGTACGTTCAAATTCTTATACGTTTTCTAACTAAGTAAATAAATTATTATTTATTACATTAATATTTTCATTTCTTCACTCTGGCACAAAGATAAAAGCCCGGCGTTGAGATCCGCCACTCAACCAGCAACTCCAAAATTGTGAGTGGGGAACGGAGTGCCCTATCACTAGGTTTCCTCTGCCTACCGCTGCTACATATATACGGGATACAGCGTAAGAATGAAAAAAAATATCTAATTACGATTTACAAGCTTTTATGTGACTTGCCGAGTAATGTGTTAGCGAATGTGAAATCTCGCAAAATCAATTTGACCCACTTACCAGTGTCCGGATGAAAGAAATTTGGATTACGACCTTAGTTCTGATAACAATGAAATTAAATGTATTTAATATTGCAATAATAATATATTATCAGCTTCACGCTGTATCCCGCACACAGCAGGGTAGGCAGAGGGAACCTAGTGTTAAGACACTCCGATCCCCACTTTCTGCCGAATTCTGAAGGTATTGCGTGTTGAGTGGCAGTGAAGAAATGGGAATATAAATTTAAGTAAATATTTCATGTCCTCGAGTGGGGATAGAACCCACAACCAGTCGGTTTTACAGTCACACTTCGTGCTACTGCGCCACGACTGGCCTCAACTTTATATTTAAACACTTACATAATATTTTATTAAAATGCTGTCCTCTTAGATGGCTTACAAAATAACCCGTAAAGAGAAACAGTGCCGTATCCCTCCCACACGGAGTGCTGCAAGAAGTTTTCTTTTAACACACGAGTTATATATCCTAATGTATATATTACAGAAAAGCGGGATTTTTTTAACATTTAAAGGAAAAAAGCGGGACATCAAAATAAAATAATAAACATTTCATTTATTAATTAAACTAGCGGCTCGCCCCCGGCTTCGCCCGCTCAAAATACATGATTATTGACATAATAAGCAGAATTGATTGACAATTATAATGACTTCTAATATATTTTTTTTATTACTTTAATTTGTAATATTCTCTAGAGTTAATATATGATAGTTTCACACGCCCAACGATTTTATTATTTGTCTGAATACCCTAGATTGATGAGAAGATTGGTGCGATCTGGTAGCTAGGACTTACCGAATTATTTTTTAGCTTTTAGTACATTATCTACATTATTTTTATTGTAATAAAACCGTTTAACATCAAAATATTTTTTTATTTTATTTATTTTAATTTTTTTTGTTTTGTTGCTAGATGATACTTGAATGAGCTCTTTTCTACTAATCAAGCCCTTTCATTAGACACCTATATTGAGGGAGTTGTATAAAATATGTAATCCGCCATTTTGTCGCGGCGGCCATCTTGAATTTTATTTTTTTATAGTGAGCTCTATTCTACCAATAAAGCCCTTTCATTTGATACCCATAAAGAGGTTGTTGTAAAGTAATATGTAATCCGCCATTTTGTATCGGCGGCCATTTTGGATTTACAGACATAATTTTTATTATTGTATTGTCACCAGAATCAAAGGCATATACCAAATTTCAGATCAATCGGTTAACGGGAAGAGGGTAAAATTTCAATTTCTAAATTTAACCCAAACAAACAAACGGGATGAGCTAAATAAAACCGTTTAAAAATCTATGTATTTGCTTGATATCTCTTTGAAGATCAAGTCGTTCTTTATCTCTGTGTTGAATTAATTACGATTTAAACTTAACTGTTATGATTTATAAAGCTAATCTTCACTAACAATTCAATTTTAACTTTATTGTATAAAATATTGTATAATAGTGCTTCAAAAATATATATATTTATCAACAGTCATCTAACCAAGACGTTTCGAATGTCATTCTTTAGCCAAGAATCTTACCACCGCGATTGTTATATAACATTCACAGGCAAACTAATGCCTTGAGTTCATTCAAATGACGATAACTTTTTTTTTAATGAACCGATTTTGATGAACTAAACTTTAGTAGTTAAGTTGAGTTAAAATAAAGCAATTGGTGAAACTTTTATGTAAATCGGTTCAGTACTTTCAGAGAAAAATGTGGACATACATATCGACACACAAACAGACAAGAAATTCAAAAAAATATTTTTGTTTTCTATTATTATTTTTAAGTGTCCCTCTATCCATTTCAGTCAAAATTACTAAATGTACAGACAAAATATTGTTACTGTCTTATTATATATAGAGAAGAGATAATTGTATAGAAAATGGGGGCGAAACCGCAAGCCTGTCGCAAGTAGCAAATGTAAGGCAATACGTACAAACTCGTCAGTTTCAAAAAAACCTTAATAATATCATACAATTTTCCTTATTCCCTTACATTAAATAAAAAATAAGCCTAAAGATTATAATTCTCTCTTATATATCTCGTTTCTTCAATTGTAACCACAAAGTAATAATGTTTAAATCTTCGCAAAAAATGGTACAACACATTAGGCGCTCGAACAAATTACAACGCCCCCATATTTGCACACTTGGGATGGAATCTTCCAGAATATTCAAGAAATTTCGTATATTTCTATATACTTATATAGGTGTATGTGTGAGTGAAAGATCTCACGTGTAACTTTTAATGTCAGCCATATTTATTTTAAGTAATTAAATGTTTAGATTTTTACTGCTGCTGAGGCCAGTCCTGGCGCAGCGGCACGAAGCGTGACTATAAAATCAACTGGTTTTGGGTTCGATTTCCACTCCAGGAGGTGAAATATTTACTTAAATGTATATTTCCATTTCTTCGCTCTAGTGTCGAGGCTAAGCGCGGCGATGAGTTCTGCCACTCAACACGCAATCCCTCCAGAATTCGGCAGAAAGTGGGGAACGGAGTGTGACACACTAGGTTCCCGCTGCCTATCCTGCAGTGTGCAGGATACAGCGTGAAGCTAATAAAAAAAAACAAATATTTTAGGACAAGCTTGAGTAATATACAATATATTACTGTGTTTTAATAAAAAAATATATTTATTTTAACTTAAATAATTTTGCACCAACAAAATTGTACATGGACACAGAGGTGTTAGTCAGAGTCAATCCTACCTATGCTGTCATTTCAACTACTTGAAAAATCTCTTCATAATATATACGATTTTGTTAAAACGTAAACATTTTAATTAGACTAAATAAAAAAATACATTTATAATTTCTTTATACATACTGGTCTAAATAACTCTGACGCCTCTGGCACTAGCGCGTGACTGTGAACGCGACAGTTTGTGGGTTCAGTTCCCACTCGAGGAATATTTAATATTTTCATTTATTTACTCTGGTGTCGAGGCAAAATTCAGCGTCCACCACTCAACGCGCAATGCCTGCTGGATTCGGCGGAAAGCGGAGAACGGAGTGTCTTATCACTAGGCTGCCTCGACCTACTCTGCTACATCCGGGAAACAAAATGAAGCTGAAAAAAAACTGCATAACACGACTCCTATATTAAATCAAATAAAATATTGTTTAATTGTGTATCATTTTTATTCGTATTCAAATTCAGCATAAAAAATAAATATTTTAATATTAATAATAGACCCTTACAAACTTCCCCATTTAACTTCAATCGACGTTTGTCAGTCCGTTGGGATCAACCACAGATTCGTTAAGGGCTTCTAAGAAAAGTCAACGAGCTGCTCAATGGAGTGTTGTTGAAAATTATTTTTGTCATTACTCTTTTTTTTAACAGCTTCACGCTGTATCCCGCACATAGCAGGGTAGGCAGAGGGAATCTAGTGTTAAAACACTCCGTTCCCCACTTTCTGCCGAGTTCTGGAGGCATTGCGTGTTGAGTGGCAGAACTCACCGCCGCGCTAAGACCAGATCGAAGAAATGGAAATATAAATTTAAGTAAATATTTCATCTCCTCGAGTGGGGATCGAACCCACAATCAGTCGGTTTTACAGTCACACCTCGTGCCGCTGCGCCACGACTGGCCTCATTGGCCAGACTGGTCATTACTACCCTCATAATTTACAAAAGTCCTAAGATTTTCGAGGCCGTCGTGGCGCAGGGGCACAGGCGTGTGACGTGTAAACGTGATAGTTGTGGGTTCGATTTTCTTTTAGGGGAAGAATTAATAACTTGATAATATTTCCGTTCCTTCGCTCTGGTAACAAGGCAAAAGCGCGGCGTTGAGATGCGCTATTCAACACGAAAGGTCTCGAAAATGCGGAGGATGGTGGAGAACAAAGTTTCTTAACCCTAGGCTTCCTCAGCCTACCCTGCAGTGAAGCCGAAACTAAAAAAAATAACATTTTCTTTGAAAGAATCGCGAACTCTATATGAAAAGTTAACTTACATTTTAATATTTAATTCTATAATGTTATCAGTTTTTTATTACTTTAGTTTAAATTTGCGACAAAAATCATATTAAAGTGATAGAGGCAAAGATTTCAAACCTTAAACTTGAGTGACAGGTCCTTATAGTAACTTCTATTAAACTAAAAGTGGAGACGTCGTTTTTTCAGTTATTTTCATATTCTTAGTTTTTACAAGTCATAATACAAAAAAGGTTTTACGGTGTATCCCGCATATTGTAGGGTAGGCAGAGGGAAACCGTTAAGACACTCCGTTTTCCACTCTCCACCCATTTTTTAAGGCTTTGCATTTTGAGTGGCGGAACTCAACGCCGCGCTAAAAGAGACGCTAAAAGACCAATCTAGACTAATAACTTAAAATGAATAATTCAAAGCCATAAATTTATACATTTCTATTGTTTATTTTCAGGAAGTCATCGTATCGCAACTGTAAAATGCCGTTACGTATTCGATGTCCTAGTTTTTTTTTTCAGACTGAATAGTATATTGGATTTCGATTCCCAATATTCAGTATCTGTTAAATTTTCATAATGAAAAATATATATATTTTAAACCCATTCGTGGCGCAAGGACACAAGTGTGTGTAAACGCAACTGATTGTGGGTTCGATCCCAACTCGAAATATTTAATATTTTAATTTCTTCGCTCTGGTGTCGAAGCAAAGAGTGACGTTGAATTCTAACACTAAACGCGCAATGCCTTCAGAATTGTCGGTGGAAAATGGGGAACGGAGTGTCTTAACACTAGGTTTCCCCTGGCTAACCTGCTGTGTGCGGGACACAGCGTGAAATTGAAAAAAATAATTATCCCTACTTTTCATAATACTAAAAATCCGTAACATGAAAAGAAATATACATCAATTTTTTAACAAGTTAAATTAATGAAAAACAGACAACAATGGCATTTCAATTAAAATCAAACAAATCCAAAAATTTTAAAAATTTCTCTCAATTGATACAGAAATGAACGCCCAAACGAATAAACAGGGAACGCAAATAAAGGAATTAGAATTGGCGCGACCGGGACGATAATTTAGTGAATAATTCAGCAAGTTTCCCGCTCAGCTGCCTTCCTGCCTTCCAGGTGGATTTACACGAACTGGCATAAGTAATTGAATTAAATAGGTACCGAGATTCGATATCGTTATTAACATAGAAGAACTTGAAAAGGAAGTGTGTTTTTTTGAAATTTTTCAAGTTTTTGCAATTGTTTGTATTAATTTTTTAGATCTGGTTTCAAGGCAAAATGCGGCGGTAAGCTTCACCATTCAATTCCAGAATTCGAAAAGCGAAAAGCGTCTTAATAACCCTATGGGATAAGATAATGGGATACGGCGTGCAGCTACATTTTTTTTTAAATTAGAGATGATAAGATGGGTTGAGTGTGGTTATTATCTATATAAGTTTGACTACTATTTTTTGTGTTTACCAAATTGGAAAAAACATAATTTAAACATATTATTTTTTTAGTTTTAATTTATTCCCGACTCTTCTCAGCAGTACTGCCTTCCAAGCCGGTGGTTTTATGTACAAAAGTGCTTGAAGAAGTCTATTTCAATAAAGAATATATTGCATTTGAATTTAAAATTTTTTACTAAGCAGGGATTGAACCTACAAACATAACATGGACACTATCTATTGCACTACGATAATAAATTTAGTACAAAACTAACAAAAATGTACTTACTTCATTTAAATAATAAATATATTTTTTTTCTAATAATACAGATATATTTGATTAAATTATAAGCAAATATATATTCTGAATTATTAAAAAACATATATTTATTATTTAAATGAACTGCATTTTTGTTCAAATTAGTAGAATGTCAACACCCAATCCAATCAAAACTAATAGGACGGAAACAGTAAATGTAAACATTCATATATATTATATTCTATTTATTTTCGCAATAACGTGAAAGAACCGAGTGTTAGGACACTTCGCTCTCCACGTTGGTACCTAATATTTTTTTTTTATCCTATATGTATCCCGGACGTCGCGGCGTGCAGAGAGATTAAATGAAAATATAACATATTTTATTTCATCGAATTCGAACCCACAATCTGCTGCACGTCTTCAGTGGCACGCTTCGCTATGAGCGACGACTGGCCTCAACAAAATAAATAATAGTAGTAACAAAAACTTATCTTCTTTTTTAAACACCGTCAAAGATAATTGGCTTTTCGAAGAATATGTTCATATAATTAATGAAATTGAAAAAATAAATGTATGAAATATTATGAACTATTGATATATTATTATTAAAGTATTATAATATATATGTAGATAGATTAATTTCATTTAAGAAAAGAAACATTTCTGTTCGACTGCTATAAGTACTTCTTTACAAGAGATTTGTTCTTAATTTTAGCTGCCAGTATGCAGCTAAAATTAAGAACCACACACACTGGGATAGGCAGAGGGAACTCTCTGGGTACCTAATGTTAAGACACCGTCCCTTCCTTTCCCCACGTTACGCCGAATTCTATTAATAATATTTTACTTCGTCGAATATTTTATTTCGTCGAGTGGGTATCGAACCCACAACCAGTCGAGTTTACAGTCACACACTTGTACTCCTGCGCCACGACTCACCTCCTTACTGCATTCCAGATGAGAAGTAATTGTTTATAAAAAAAATCTTAAACCATCTTATGCTCTATATCGAATCTTAGCCTTTAGTAACTTGACAAATCAGCTTCACGCTGTATCCGCACGCAGCAGGGTAGGCAGAGGGAACCTACTGTTAAGACACTCCGTTCCCCACTTACTACACTGGTTACTTTACAAGTTTAAGTATAATCAAACTTAGTTATCTCGCGATCAAAATTCAAATGCAGCGACAATATAAACTTTAATCTTACATCTAATGTACCTCCACAATCGCGTTGTGCCGTACAAACGTAAACAATAGAGAGGTTAAAACAGTAACTTGACTCCAAGTTAGAAAGCAATTATACCAGAATAGATTAACACCTAACCACGATTTGAATATTTTGTGTGTTTAACCAGTGACTAGGTGCAAAAAGGGTTTAATGTCAGCTTCACGCTGTAACCCGCACACAGCAGGGTAGGCAGAGGGAACCTAGTGTTAAGATACACCGTTGCCCACTTTCTGCCGGATTCTGGAGGCATTGCGTGTTGAGTGAGCTCAACGCCGCGCTTTGCCTTGACACCAGAACGAAGAAATGGAAATATAAATTTAAGTAAATATTTCATCTCCTCGAGTGGGGATCGAATCCACAACCAGTCGGTTTTACAGTCACACTTTGTGCCGCTGCGCCACGAATGACTTCAATGAATATATATATTTTTTTTATAAGCAGCCAAGTTTAGTTCATTAATTATAGCGTTTCAGACCTGATAGTAGAACAAATAGATATCACAGATTTTAAAGAGCTATATTCCTTAATATATGTATAGGTACTCGATAAGGATATATTCGTATTTTAACTTCAAATAATCATTTGATGAAGACAGTCGTGGCGCTATCACGGCTCAAAAATTAATGTTGTATTCAAATTATCTTAGCATTAAAATTGAAAATGATTGACGTTTCTATGTTGGTTTAAAAATAAGCAAAAAAGAAATTTCCCAGGTTCCCTCATTCCTTCCTTACTCTGTGCGAGATACAGCTTAAAGCATAAATAAGAACTTAGATGTGTACAACTTAAGGTAGGCCCAGGGAATGAACGCTTAAATTTACGTATAGGATATGGATATCAGTTTACGAAACCGAACGTGACTATTTTTATATATGAAAATATTATTGAGATTGGGGCCAATCGTGGCGCAGGGGCACAAGCGTGTGACTGTAAACACGACAGGTAGTGGATTCTATCCCGACTCGAGAAAATGAAATTTATTTATTTATTTATTTATGTTTATTTATATAAAGTCTACCAACAGAATATACCCATTACATGAAAAAATACACAAGTTAAATAAAAACAAACATTGCAAAGTGTTATTCCCCTTACAGGTACAACAGGCACCAACAGTATACTTGTAATTTACATTTTAGTTATTAACTTTAATAATATTACTAAATAAATTTTAACATTATGTACCTATTAAAAAAGACAGAAAATGAAACCTGTACTTACTTATTAAAAGAGATAGAAAATGTTTAATTTCCATTCCTTCGCTCTGGTGTCGAGGCAAAACGCGGCGTTGAGTTCCACCACTCAACACGCAATGCCTCTAGAATTCAGAGGAAAATATGGAACACGTATGTTTTAACACTAAGTTCCGTTTACCTACCCTGCTATACTACTTGAACCTACAACAATCGAAACTAATATATATATTATAAATAAAACAATAAAAAAATAAGCTGGAATAACCTCTATTAAAAATAAAAGGTAAAAATTTCGCCATACATTTATAAATTTCTTTCAGTATATTGTGCTGAAACGATGTGTACTTTGAACTCTAAAACTCAAGTTCATTCCGTTCAAAGAAACTTTTAAGACATTAAAAGTGAAATAAATTGCGTTGTATTATTCTATCGTGCATTTCGAGTAAAAAGGCTCGTATTCGCCTTTCGTCGTTGTTAAAACGAAAAGAACGTAATATTTTTTAAAGAAAACGTGAACAAGAATTATATGATTATAACGTTGTTTACAGTCCATTGTGATATATGACTGAAGAAATTTTTAATAAATTGTGTTTCGATGTGAAAAATAAGTTTTTTTTTATTAGCTTCACACTGTATCCATATGTGGCAGAGTAGGCAGAGGGAACCTAGTGTTAAGACATTCTATTCCCCCCTTTTTTCGAGGCATGGCACGATAAGTGGTGAATTTTAACATCGGGTTTTTGCGTTGGTGCCAAAGCGAAGAAATGATAATATTAATAAATAATAATTCATTCTCTCGACTAGGGAACCCACTACCGTCGTTTCGATTACTGAGACCTGTGTACGTATATACGTTGTCATGTCTAATTGTATTTTTAACTTCATAATTATATATTTTTTACTTTCACGCTGTATCCCGCACACAGTATGGTAGGCAGAGGGAATCTAGTGTAAAGACACTCTGCTTCCCATTTTCCGCCGTGTTGAGTGGCGGAAATCAACAACGACACCATCAATACAACACCACAGCGAATAAATGAAAATATTAAATATCTCATTTTCTCGAGTAGGAATCGGACCCGCAACCTATCGCGCTTACTGTCACACCCTTGTACCCAGCCGCCACGTGGCTGCAACTTATAATTATCAAGCTATTATATAATTATTAGCAAAATTAAATAAAGTTCCTAAATTACTAAATTGCTAAAATACAGCTAAAAAATAAAAAATATATAAAATGACATCTGTCACCTGTCACTGTAGCGCTGTATATTACAGATAATATAATAAAAATAATATGAGAATCCTAAGCGAGTGCACGATAAACATGGCGAACGTAAGAATTTATATGTTGAAGCATCAGCACGTAATATTCAACCTGGGAATATTTTTCAGAGTTTATGAAAGTTTTGGAGTACCATACATAACACTAAAATACCTAGGATGGCACAAGGCTGACGTTATGTGGATATAAGGGTACCGCCTTTGTACCTGACTCGCCTCCATATCAGGCACTCGCGACGCAACAAAACTTTAATATATTATATAAACTTAATTAAAAAACTTCGACTGTTTGTGAAGCATTTATAACGAAATATTCCACTGAACTAGAGTGTCTATTCGAAGATTACTTTTGTTTAAGTTGGAAGTTTCTTATATTTAATATTTTTGAAATAATTTTAAAATAGTTTTTTTTTATCGGGAATAGTAAATATTATAACATTGTTAGTATTTTATAAGTTTTTCAATATATTTATTATATATTGAAAAAAGTTCTCCCATATTACACAAGTATTGTAAGTGTGTGTTAAGTTGGAATTCAGAAACGGGGTAGGATATAAATATCAAACAGTGAATTATAAGAAACTACAATCGATTTATGGAAATATATTATAAATTATAAACTAAATAAAAAACAAAATAAATCAGCTTCACGCTGTATCCCGCACACAGCAGTTTAGGCTGACGGAACCTAGTGTTAAGACACTCCGTTCCCCACTTTCTGCCGAATTCTGGAGGCATTGCGTGTTGAGTGGTAGAATTATAAACTAATATATTACATAATTTAAGTCGAGTAATATTTCATTTTTTAGTAGCGAACTTAATTTCTGTCCTATCTAGCATATTTAAAGAAATATAATAAAACTAGTTTTACTCCCTCTAAACAAATAAAGACCTTCTGTGATAAGCGTATATGCTGCAATCGTAAAAATGAAATTTCATAACTGCCAGTACTGATAGCGTTTCTATGGTATCATAAAACTCATATATAGAAATATATTTATAATATAGCATACGAAGAACTAAAGAAAAAATGAGGCCAGTCGTGGCGCAGAGGCACAAAGTGTGAGTGTAAAACCGACTGGTTATGGGTTCGATCCCCACTCGAGTAGATGAAATATTTCATTCATATTTCTATTTCTTCGCTCTGGTATCGAGGCAAACCGCGGCGTTGAGTTCTGCCACTCAGCACGCAATGCCTCCAGCATTCGGCAGAAAGTAGGGATCGAAGTGTCTTAACACTAGTTTTCCTCTGCCTATCCTGTTGTGTGCGGGATACAGCGTGAAGCTGATTTATTCATTTACTTTATTTTAAGATAAAATGCTCCTTAAAATATGATAAGCATTTTTCTAAGTATATTAAGTAAGTATATTGTAATATTTTAGTTCCCTTCAAGAAATTCTGTACATTACTTGAAACAGCCAGAAATTGCTATCAAAATTATATAATCCATTCGTGTTTTATATTATCTAACTTATTATATTTCTAGAAGTCGTAGTGGCGTAGGGGTACAAAGATGATTAATGCAACGGGTGTGGGTTCCATCCCCACTCGAAGTAATTATTAATAATTTATTAATATATTAATTTCTCCGCTCTGACACTAAGGTAAAAGCCCCGTGATGAGTTCCGCCACTCAACACACAATGCCTCAAATTTAGCGGAAAATGACGAACGGAGTCTTAACACTAGGTTCCCTCTGCCTTCCCTGCTATATGCGGGATATGTTTTTCTTATTATATTCCAACATTGTACATTTTTAATAAATCACCGCTCTTGGTAGAGCATGGCCAAAATAAATGAATTACGATTTTGTATTAAAAGCAGATATTTAAATCCTTCGCTGGACTCTATACAATACATCACTTAAACGACGCGAATGCTCGAAGTACACACAAAATTAATCATTGCTGACATTTGAAGCTATAAAGCCGGCTATAAATTTATCTGGAACCCATTTCCACTTATATTTTCCCTGTTCAAATGGAAAAAAATTGCTCCTCGAAAAATATATAAAAAATTACAAAATAGAAAAAATAATTGAACTCACCGAAGAATTAATTTTAATTAGTCACTATACGAGCACTAGAACACTTAACGGGATATTTTATTTCTATAAATATATATATATAGAGACAGAGAGAGAGAGAGTTCTACAAGTTTAAAGCACCTTAATATTTTTCCAAGCACTAATAACCAACACTCACTTTTCACTTAACACGTTAGTTTAAAAATACGTAATTTTAATAATATTTAGACGCAACACACCCTTACTGGAGGGTGGTTAACCGTACACTGACTGGAAATGCGATGCTTGCCGACGTTGCACGCGTCTCTTTCTCACAACAAACCTTTCTCTGAAATATAAACTTGCAATAATATTTAAAAATCTATTAAGTAAAGTAAAATGGGGTGAGGTTTCACTTAGAAATAATATACGTTTTAGTGACACCGTCCACACCATCAATTTAAGTGACATTGTGCCGTTCACATAGAGCGCTTAAAGGTTTTCTTTCAGCTTCTGCATATTGGGAGGGAAGCCTAGTGTTAAAAACACCCCACTTCTCACTTTTTGCTGTGTTCTGGAGATATAGAGTGTAGAGTGGCGGAACTTAACACCACACTTTTCCTCGAGACCTGAACAAAGAAACGAACATATTAAATATTTCATTTCCTCGAGTGGGAATCGAACTCACAACCTGTCACGCTAGTGCCACCTGCTTGTGCCACACCTGCGCTACGAGTGGCTTTTCAAACGTTAATAAGTCACTTTTTATTAATGAAACGTGAGTGGAATGTTTGTTCGTTAAAGAAGAGTTTTTTGCTATAAAAAGGTTAACAGTTTATGTTAACTTTTCTTGGCTCTACATATAGATAAGAGTGAAGAAAACGTACATAAGAAAAAAAGGTTAATGTAATGTACATGGCAGTTATTTTTTTCAGCTTCACGCTGTATCCCGCACACAGCAGGGTACACAGAGGAACCTAGTGTTAAAACACTCCCGTTCCCCACTTTCTGCCGAATTCTGGAGGCGTTGCGTGTTGAGTGGCAGAACTCAACGTCGCGCTTAACCTCGACACCAGAGCGAAGAAATGGAAATATAAATTTAAGTAAATATTTCATCTCCTCGACTGGGGACCGAACCCACAACCAAATGAAGGTTTCACAGTCACACCTCGTGCCCCCACAACCAAATGAAGGTTTCACAGTCACACCTCGTGCCGCTGCGCCACGACCGGCCTCGGCAGTTATGAGATCGATTTTCATTTCCGAAAAATATATTCACGGAGGCCTGTCATAGCGCTTAGGCACGAATTTGACTCTACACTCGGAGAGTTTGTGGGTTCAAAATGAGATGTTTAATATTTTTATTTTTCTCGCTCTGGTAACGTGGTAAACTCTTCAGTTGGAATTCAGTGAGAAATGGGGAAAGAAAGTGTCTTAATAGGAACGGTGTATCTTAGCAACGGTGTCCCAGCTTTTCTCCCTGCCCTACTATGTGCAAAATATAGAGTAAAGCTAAAAAAAACATTGTACATTTTAGTCAGCGAATACATAGTGTTAAGTTTCTATACCCTCTGAGGCCATTTGTGGCGCAAGGACACAAAGTGTGACTGTAAAAGCGATTGATTGTGGGATCGATCCCCGTTCGAAATGGAAATAAAATATTTATTTAAATTTATATTTCCGTTTCTTTGCTGGTGTCAAGGCAAAGCGTGGCGTTGAGTTCCGCTCCACTCAACACGTAATGCCTCTAGAATTCGGCTGAAAGTGAGGACTGACTCGAAAGACTTTCAATCTTTATAATAAACAAAATTTATTAACTTACAGAAATACAAGCAATTTATTTTTCTTCCTTCTCGGGCAAGTTTCCAGATTACTATAAAATGGTAAACAGTGAACTTAATTTAGTAAACGTATTATACATGTATATGTTAGTGCACTAATAATGCAGTGCTTTTAACTTTATAGTAGTAGATATGAAATAAAATATTAAATAAAAAATAATTCTTAAAACGAGATTTCTAGTTTTTTTTATGATGTATTGTATTTTACAAATGAAGCTCTTTCATTTGATGTCCATATGAAGTAGATTATGAAAATAATTATAACCCGCCATTTTGTTACGGCGACCAACAATGTTAGTTAGTTAGTTCAATGAAATATTTTTAAGAGTCTGAATTTGAAATTTAATAAAAATCGGTGCCGATTTAAAAAAAAATCCATACAAACTTTCAACCCTTATTTCATCCCTTTAGGGTTAAAATTTTTCAAAGTTCCTTCTTAGTGGATGTACAGATTATGAAAATACCTATCTGTCCAAATTTAACGTTTCTACGCACAGCGGTTACGGCTGTGCATGCGTCTTACCGAAGTCAGTCAGGTACGTCCTATTATATATATAGATAATAATGAAAAACTATGTCACATGACGGAAAATGGGGAACGTAGTATCTTAACACTAGGTTCCCTCTGTGTACAGGATACAGCGTGACGCAAAAAAAATTAATTTACTTCCCTTTATTAAACGACAACTCACAAAATGCTCAGTCCCTTCATTGACTTTATAAGGAGATTGCATTATATTAAAAAAAAATCTTTGCAATACCTATCTTCCTCTACCTAATTGTTTGTAAGCCGCTTATCTATAAAAAGATCATACTTATCTGTTAAATACATAAAATATATTATATTTAAAATGTATTAATCGCACATAGCAGAGGGAACCTACAAATCTAGTGTTAAGACACTCCGTTTCCAATAAGACACTATGGCTTATCACTTATCGCCGACTTTTGAAGCATTGCGTGTTGAGTGGCGCAATTCAACGCCATGTTTATCAGACCTAGAAAAAATTTAATATTTCCTTTTTCAGAGTGAGAATCGAATCCACTATCGTCACACTCAAAGCAATGATTATTTATTTGGCTATATCAATTATAGTAAAAATAAGACTGGTAAAGTTAGAGTCGGACTCGCCTATCGAGGGTTCCGTACCAAACTCAAAATTGTAGGTCAACCGAAAGTACAAATTATAAAAGTTAACAAGCTTAAGATTGCGGTATAATGGACTCATTTTTTATGAACTGAACATATATAATAATAATTAATAAATACAAAAAAAATATAAAATAGTAAATTAATAATTATTATATCATATTTGTTTTCTACGAAATTCCTATAAATTTTCACTTTTTGTATTGTACTAAGGCTGTGTTAGAGTAGTACTAGAGTTTTAACTACTAGTAAAATAAAAACCATTTGTCAGATTCACGCTGTATCTCGCATACAGCAGGGTAGGCAGAGGGAACCTAGTGTTAAGACACTCCGTTCCCCACTTTCCACCGAATTCTGGAGGCATTGAGTGCTGAGTGGCGACTCAACGCCGCGCTTTGCCTCGACACCAGAACGAAGAAATGAAATTATAAATGTAAATAAATATTTCACTTCCTCAAGTGGGAATCGAACCCACAACCAGTCGATTTTACAGTCACACTTTGTGCCTCTGCGCCACGACGGACCCCACCAACCATTTGTATCAATTTCACTATTAATTAACATAAAATAGATATAGAATTGACATACTACTTACACCCATATCCTCCATATTAATTTACAAAGCACTTTCGCTAAAACCGACGAAATTAAACAATATATGTCATAAACGCGAAGTAATTTACGTAGCTCATTTATAATTACCATACATACTTGGATGGCAGTAGCGAACTAAAACTAGGTTCCTAAGATTCGGTAGTGGAGTCTATTTAAATACTAACAAGGTTCCTAGGGTTCGGTCGTGGAGTCTATTCAAATACTAACTAAGTTCCTATAAATAAATAAATAAATCAGCTTCACGCTGTATCCCGCATACAGCAGAATAAGTAGAGGGAAACTAGTATTAGGACCGTCGGCCGTCTCCTTTCCCCACTGTCTGTCGAATTCTGGAGGCATTGAGTATTGAGTGCAGAACTCAACGCCACGCTTTGCCTCGACACCAGAGCAAAGAAATGAAAATATAAATTTAAGTAAATATTTCATCTCCTCGAATGGGGATCGAACCCACAACCAGGTTTACAGTTACACTTTATGCCCCTGCGCCACTACTGGCCTTAACTAGGTTCCTAGGGTTCGGTAATGGAGTCTGTTTAAGTACTAACTAGATTTCGCAGAGTATGTACGATCGTGTGATAATCCTCGTATGCTGTTATCTCTCTAATCGCCCGTTCTAAGAGAAGACTAATTTCACTGCGAGATTAGACGACACAGTTTACACTGTAAATTCGCTGTTATATTTCTTACCTATGCAATTTATTGTGTTTTTTGTGATTTGTGCAATTTTAAAATGATCGAAATGGTAGTGGGTTCAAACCCAAAGAGATCGTTAACACAAACGATACATCAGATAAGAGCAAAAATTATGAGGATATATGGTGTATAAATATATAAATTAATGTATTTTTTGTGTATGGATTTTGTTATTCGTTTCTAATGATAAACTTTTAGTCTCAGTCTTTTATAATCACTCGCACAAATGTAATCATTTATATAATTACATTTTTTATTTATATCGGTTTTTTTTACATTTCTCAAATAGTCAAATAAATTAGATTTATATAATAATTTATATAATATACTTGTTAACCAGCTTCACACTGTATCCCGCACATCCCGCAGGGTAGGGAGAGGGAACCTAGTGTTAAGACACTCCGTTCCCCGCTTTCCATCGAATTCTGGAGGCATTGCGTGCCTCGACACCAGAGCGAAGAATTGAAAATATAAATGTAAATAAATATTTCACTTCCTCGAGTGGGGATCGAACCCACAACCAGTCGATTTTACAAGTCACACTTTGTGCCTCTGCGCCACGACCGGCCTCAAACTTGATACTTATTAACCATTTACTAAAAAAATAAATATTTACATTTCCTTTCAATTTTTAATATGTACACAAGCTATGTGTTTAATGTAATTAATATCTGTGTATAGGTGACAAAAGCCAATTAGTGGCGTGACCACAATGTGAACTAGATTCATATGTTAATAGTTTATATTTAGCTTATATCATAATATTTATAATAATCTTTTGTGCATAAAATATAAATATTGTTAGAAATCGGAAGCGGTTAACGTTTTTTAAAAAAAAACACGATATAAATACACGTCGTCTATACGTTTCTAAACTATTTGAAAAGATATATTGTGTAATTGCAATAAGTGATATGTATCACCTACTAACAATACTTCACACGAGTTTCCTTCCAATAAGGGCCGTTGCCTACAAGCAACTACCCCCGATTGGCTTTTTTTTTCGAATGGACTTAATGCTGTTGACCTGGATTGGTCTTGACAGCGTCACCGGGCTGGCATCCCCCCTGGTGGCTGGTGTAATGGTCAGCATAGTTGCCTTCCCCGATTGGCAGAATTCCACTGATTTTATAGTTATTTTCACCTAAATCTACCCTCTTTTACACGAGTTCGCTAACAATATATTAATTGAAAAACTTTGAAGTCAGTCGTGGTCCACAAGCGTGTGACTGTAAACGGGACAGGATTATGGATCGAATCTAACACGAGAAAATAAAATATTTCATATTTTCATTTTATTCGCCCTAGTAACGAGGCCGGTCGTGGCGCAGCGGCACGAGGTGTAACTGCAAAACCGACTGGTTGTGGGTTCGATCCCCACTCGAGGAGATGAAATATTTACTTAAATTTATATTTCCATTTCTTCGCTCTGGTGTCGAGGTTAAGCGCGGCGTTGAGTTCTGCCACTCAACACGCAATGCCTCCAGAATCCGGCAGAAAGTGGGGAACGGAGTGTCTTAACACTAGGTTCCCTCTGCCTACCCTGCTGTG
>JAATLQ010008931.1:23569-50065 GCA_013421005.1 Heliconius erato x Heliconius himera | reverse complement strand
CAGAATTCGGCAGAAAGTGGGGAACGGAGTGTCTTAACACTAGGTTCCCTCTGCCCACCCTGCTGTATGCGAGATACAGCGTGAAGCTGATATATTTTATTTTATATTTTATATAGGTACCACATTAGTATCGATACTGTACTGGTTATAATAATAAAAAAAAATAGATATACAGAATGGGCTATTAAGTTATGTTAATTTTAAAAAATCATAGAAAATAAAACTACAAGGCTTACGAACGATATTCTTTATTTATAATAAAGTAAACACATGGGAAGAACTGCAGACGATGATTAGCAGCCTAGAAATAGAAAACCGTAAAGTAGGATTGATTATGAACGTTGAGAAGACTCAAGCCATGACAAATGGATTGCAAGAACAGATTATGATTAACAACAAAATAATCAACTACACAGATGAATCTAGGCCAAATAATCTCGCCAATAGATATGACTTCTGGAGTCAAAAAGAAATCATGAAAAATAAAAAAAAATGCATATTTATCCGTATGTAATATACATACGGATAAATATGCATTTTTTTCCCGTCTTAACATATGGCTGTCAAACTTGGTCCCTTAACAAGAACTACATACGGAAACTTGAAGCGTTCCAAAAGGCTATGGAAAAGAGTATGATGGGAAAGAGACTTTCGGACAGGATAAGAACTGGGGACATAAAAAAATATATAAAAACCAAAGATGTTACCGTAAAAATTAAAAATCTAAAATGGAGGTGGATAGGACATACTATATGGGGAAAGGAAAAATGGTCCAAGACGATAATGTTTTGGTTCACCCGCGACAGAAACAGAAAAAGAGGTAGACCACCCAGGAGATGGGTGGATGAAATAAAGTTTGTAGCAGGCGGTAAATGGACCAGGGCAGCAAATGATAGGCAGAAATGGAGGCAATTGGGGGAGGCCTTTGCCAATAGGCATACAGACATAAAATAATGTTAGAAGTGTAATTCTTGTTTTTCTTAAATACCGCTGCCAAAAAAAAAATATTATTTACAAATGTTTAATACTGTAGCATGATTGTAATGTCTGAATAAAGAGGCTATTATTATTATTATAAACACATGAGATTTTTTTTCACAATAACATCACTGAAATGTGTACCATCCAAATGTATACACTCCTCGAATCTGAACCTCAAATTCATAAAAACTCGCGGGCTCGTAGGATAGCGGACAGTTCCTCGCAAATGTTGTTCTTCAGCATCATTGTCGTCTGTTTATTGGCATAAACGCGGCTCTTGAGGTACCCCCAGAGAAAAAAATCCAGTGGCGTGAGATCTGGGTTCCGAGGAGGCCACGGAGTGTCCCCGAGACGCTATTTCAGTTTTCCAGTAAACATTTCGTATTCAACTGCTAAGGACTCATTGGATGTATTTGTGTTCATCATAACAGAATATAAAACAGTATATCTATAGAGGAATTACACACTCTCTTTATACTTCCGTCCCTCTGTACTGCGATGGCGGCTCTGTTCAAATTAGTTTGCACATTTTTCTTTGAAAATTAGGTATTGTGGCATAACTCTTACAGTATTGATGCCTTCTGTAAAATTATAGTATCGCATTTTTTATTATTACGTGATTTTCTTTACACTTATATTTTTAAATTCGTTATATCTTTTGAATGGAACGTCCGATTTTATTAATTTAAAAAATATTTTACGGGTATTGAAATTATCTTTAATAAAATATCATTTAATGGGATAAGGATTAATACAGAGGTATGAATAATATGGTTTGATTATTGTCGTCACTCTTGTCTACTTATTTATAAAAAAGTAGCTATATTGGCATAACTACAGTAGTTGGACATATGGTGTCGCGGACTTTTATGTAGATATTGATGCGTTCTATAATACTTAAAAGCATTGTTTTGTTCTATCATCAATGGTTTTCGTAACGCACGCGATGATAGAATTTTTAAGATCAATTTCTTCATACCTTGGGTTACATTATTGCATTTATATTAGGAATCTCTATGTTTTTTGAAAATGTAATATAGATTATGTGGTCAGTGAAGATGTAGCTTTCTAATAGTGAAAGATTTTTTGAAATCGGTCCGGTAGTTTTTGTGTAAAAACAATACAAATATACATACAAAAATACAAATCTTTCCTCTTAATAATCTTATTTATAATTTAAAATAAGTAATCAACAGTAATAATTACACACACCCCACAGCTATTCAATGTCAATACATTAATACAAATTTGCTTGTCTTTTTCCATCCTTTTTTATATTTAAAAAAAGGACGGAAGCAACGCTACACAAAATACCTCTAAACTTACTAACATAGTCAAAACACAGTTTAGTAATTCCCAGATTATTCGGTGGATTCCAGGTCAATATTTAAAGGCTCAATTTCTTTTGTGCAATTACTGTGTGAAGGTATTGTTTGTTATTTGTCATTGTTAAGTATCATTTATAAGTTGTGTACTATGATAAACATTGATTTTAAGATTGACCTTCTATTATATTATATTTTAGTTTAAAATATAACGCAGACCGCCCATTCGACCGTCCATTCTCATAGTCAAACGGAACCGGAATAATTTATTTCAAATGATGGCAACCTTTGCTTGCGGCAGTTATTTTCTAGGCAACCATGTGTTATAGTGTTGAGAAAAAAAACCTTTAATTTGGTATATGATTCATAAAAAAAAACACATGAGTGCAAATATTACCTTTAAGTGACCTAATTAACCCGGCAATCCTGGGCTTGCGGCAGACTGAGAGCTGGTAACCATTGATTTTCCAATTCCTTATGCGATTTTCTTTAAAATGACGCATAAAAATTGTATGCACCAAAAACCGAGAGATAGATATTTTCATACCATTGTCGACATAAAAACCAGAGGAATCGACTGGGACAAAATGTACCGGCGATGAATACAAATTATCTTGTAAATAAACTAAATATGTTTTTCTTATATTTATTTATTGAAAAAAATATTCAATATTTAATCAGTCGTGGGCTCGTGGCGCAGGGGCACAAAGTGTGACTGTAAAACCGACTGGTTGTGGGTTCGATCCGCACTCGAGGAGATGAATCTCCTCGAGTGCGGATCATCTCCTCGAGTGCGAATCGATATTTATTTAAATTTATATTTCCATTTCTTCGCTCTGGTGTCGAGGCTAAGCGAGGCGTTGAGTTCTGCCACTCAACACGCGATGCCTCCAGAATTCGGCAGAAAGTGGGGAACGGAGTGTCTTAACACTAGGTTCCCTCTGCCTCCCAGCCGTGTGCGGGATACAGCGTGAAGCTGATTTGATTTTTTGGTTTTTTATAATAAAGGTACTCCAATCGAGAAAATAGTGATCAGGGTAGCGTGCTTTTATTATACCACGTAATAAAATAAAGGCACCGCAAATATAAAGAGTTAGCGCGACTTTAAACAATTCTTATAGTATTTCGATAAGGCTCGATAGCAAAACATATATATTGCGCGCTCAGACGTGTTCCATGCACATGATTTTAAAGTTGAACTTTCACACATATCCAGTAAATTTTGCGTTTTTAATTTTATAAAAATGTTTTTCTTATTGTTAGTGTTAGTTGTTATATCTTTAATATTGATCCAAGATTTTGTCAAGAAACGTGGGTACAGATGGAAAAAGCTTTCAGAATTTCCCGGTGATACACCCTTACCTTTGATCGGGAATGGCTTTGATATCGGATTCGATGCAGACGGTAATAATTTTTAATATGTTTAATATACTTTTTTAGATAAGGTATAAAAAAATTAACACAGCGGAATTTAATCCCGCGCCTTTTGTAAAACCAAGCGCTGTGATTACTAAGCCATACGTTATTATGAAGTTACATCGTAGATTATTTATAATGCTGGCATCCTTGTAGTGAGATATTCTTATATAAAAAAATTATTAAAAGATTTTAAAAGATAATAATTTTTAGAATTATCATGTCAGACGACAGAGAATATCATTTATAAATATTATTAACATTTTTATAATGTTATTCTACACTTGAAGGCACAAGAAAAATGCTTTATTAGAAGTTATTTTCACGGCGCGCAGGTTCAAATCCTACGCTACGTTATAATTTTTATTTATTTCCAAAAATTATATTTTCCTTCCTAAGTGTGTATGATTACTTAGAATAATCTCTTTCATGTATTCCAAGTGTTATAAAAATTTCAAACGTAGCGGGATTTGGCCCCCGCTCCTTGGAAACCGTCTACACATTCTAACTAGCTAGCAACATTAAACGATAAAGTATGAAATATAGTAATAAAACAAATTGAATTAGTTAAAGAAATGTGATAAAATTATAATTTCTTAAATAAAATTATATAATCTAGGATTAAAGCTGTAAAACCAATAGTCAACGAACATTATATTTTTTTGTAGAAGCTTCTTTAATATTAATTAAAATGTGGGAAAAGCACGGAAAACAAAATTTCCGTCTGTCTGTTGGATCCGAGGACTGGATCTTGCTTTGTGAACCTGAAGATATTAAGGTGATATATTATATAATATCATGAAATAATTTTAATATTTTTACTAACCATTAAGAAATAGTTGAAGATTTGTAATTAATCATCAAATTACTTATTATATTTGTACACAACTTAAATCACAACTTATGTTTACTTGAAAATCATTAAAACTTTACCAAAGGTCTCTTTTTTAGATACTTCTAAATGACAATTTTGAACTATCAAAATCTCTAGAGAGAAATGCATCCATGAAACCATTCTTCGGCTACTCTATTTCTACTTCTGAAGGTAAATTATTACACAATAGAGAAATATCATAAATTAAATAGTTAAAGCTTTAAACGTACACACATCTTTTAGTAAGTTGTTTAACATTCTTTTATATGTTTACGTTTAAAGCTCTGTTGACTTTTTCAATTTGTGATATATCTCTCTTTTTATATTACTTAATATATTTGAAACACCAAACTGATTATTTTACAGTATAAATAGACCATATTATCTTCTATATGAAATTTGAGTAATTTGCAAAATAAACTGAATACATTCTTGTGAACGTTTGTCGCTTACAATTGTGTTAGTACAAAAATAACAAAACAGGTTAGTGATCGTCATTGGCGAACAAAGTAAGCTCGCGTTATCATATTATGTTGTGGTGCGCCGTCGACGCGTATTGGGAAATATGCCACTTCACTAGGACTCGATATAACTTCACCAGTAAAAAATTTGACAAGAAATGAAAACTTACATCAAATATAAAAAACAAAATCTGAAAATTGAAAATTTATTGTTATTTCATAGAAAAAAATCATTACAAACTTATAACTATATTTTATTTAATACAAAATGAGTGCATACGCCCGCAAACTTAAGTTTGTCAATTTTTTAATTTATATTTCACAATTATCTACAATCCTGAAATAGGTACGGAATCCTCCATGCGAGTCCGACTTGACCGGTTTTTTTTTATTTTACCTATATTTTAATGTTGTTCCACAAGCAAAAAATATAATTATTAATATATTTAAGATTAGTTTAAAAAATGAAAAATATTATACAAAGTAATTTATTTAATTTTAATCAAAACTAATCTTTTAAAACATTCTATCATAATTTATTATTTTGTTTTATATTTTTACTTAACAACAAATTGACTGAATTTTTTGCCTGATTTTTTACTAACTAAGAAAAGTAAATTCAAAATAAAAGAGCTTTAACCTGTATCTCAAATATACTTATCTCTTATATCAGATATATTACGTGTGTAGACAACACACGTAATATATCTGATACATCGGGGTAAAAGTAAGAGTCCAAATTGAATAGATGAATAAAATAATATAGGAACCCATTTCTGTTTATGCATTGTATTTTTTCTATTTCCGAGACATTGGCAATTAAAAAATTTCTAATACTCGATTCTGCAGAAAATTCGGAACAAAGAGTAACCTACAAGGCGCCCCACTCCTTTTGCCTTTCAATCATAGTTCCATGCTTTAGTATCGGGTAAATAAATAATACTTGACAAAATAAAATTAAATCATTTATTATTTATATATCAACATTTTAGGAGAAAGATGGAAATCAATAAGAAAACTAATGACACCAAGTTTTCACTTTAAAAGTTTGAACCGAGCTGCTGATGACTTCAGTAAACATATTGATTCGCTCTTTGAGATCATAGATTCTTATGAAGGCAAGAGTCCCGTCAATATATACACATATTTAAAACCATACACGCTCGATATGTTAAGCGGTAAGTATCATCCCTTAACCATACCTGTGTTAATAGTATAAAATGTATGAAGCAGGTACATTCTAGGGGCTCAAGTGTGTGACTGTAAACCCGACTGCTTTTGGGTTCGATCCTCACTCGGGAAAATGAAATATTTATTTACATTTATATTATCATTTCTTCGCTCTGATGTCGAGGCAAAGTGCGACGTTGAGTTCCGCCACCCAACACGCAACACCTCCGGAATTTGGCGGAAAATGCGGAACGGAATGTCTTAACACTAGGTTTCCTCTACTTACCCTGCTGTGTGCCTTATACATCATGAAGCTGATAAAAGGGTGATTATAAAACATTATAATTTCAGTTAACCTGTTTGGAGTTCATACGAATTATCTTAAAAATCGTGAGCACCCATATGTTAAATCCAGCAGAGAGTGAGTAAAATATTGTAAAAGTACTGTAAATACATTATTCGATAAGTGTTTACTATAATAATATTTTCTTTTTTTTCTTACAGAATGATTAAGATCATAACATATAATTACTTCTCCTACTGGAGAAATAATAAATATTTAGTAAGATTGACTCCATTGCACACTAAAATGCAGAATATAATTAAAGATATCAGACAAAACAGTACAGACGTGGGTATCAACTATGTATTAATGTGTTACAGTATTATATTTGCCATTTTATCATAATACTTACATATTACAGATAATTGCACAAAGAAGAAAATTCTTAAACAAAATAATAGAAGAAACCAAGAACAACAATAAGAACATCGACATGAACTATGATACCTTCATTGAAGACAAACTTGCTGGGGGATGCTTGTTGGACAGACTTATATTAAGCATATCGCCTAACGGTGACCCCATGAAGGATGAAATCATTAATGAAGAAATAACATTAACCTTATTTACTGTGATTTTTTTTATTTATCATTAATTACTTTTAATTCATGGTCTCTTCTCATTCTATAGGCAGAACGTATTCAGTTTTTTACTTCATTACTACTACTACTAGTTTCACGCTTTATCCCTATCAGGGTAGTCAGAGAGAACGGAGCGCTAAACGCTATGGTTTCTACATATCTTTTTCGCCTCGTCCACTGTCATCAACCTCTTCATACATGCCCTCATGCTTTATACGTGATCTTCCTCCAGTATCTTAGATACTATGTTTTCGAAGGTCAACTGAGGACTCACCCTACCTCTTTTACCTCTCACGTTTCCATCATAAATGTTTATTGCCCTCCTTTCATCACTCATTCGTTCTACATGCCCAAACCAGCTAAGCTCGTTCTTCTTTATTCTCACCGTGACATTCTCGCCAGTACCTGCCATTCTGTGTATCTCTTCATTGTGAATTCGCGAAGTTTTTTAATTCATAATTAATGATATAATATTTTTTAACTTGTTTTAATATTAATCTACTTCTTCATTATAACGTTATTTACATAGCATACATGTGTATATTTTTTATAAACTACATTTTATCTATTTTAGGGGCATATGACGTCATCAATGACGATGTGCAACGCAATGTACCTGATGTCATTGTACCCAGATAAGCAACAGAAAGTTCTAGATGAACAGAAAGCTATATTTGGAAAAGAATTCAACAGACAAGCGACTACACAAGATTTAAATGACATGAAATACCTTGAAGCATTCATTAAGGAGTCTATAAGGTTTATTCCTACAGTTCCCAGAATTGGGAGACACCTAAAAAAAGACTTAAAGTTATCTGGTTAGTATTTACATACAAAAAGTAATTGATTTTATCTTAAATACAATTAGCAATTTTACTAACGGTATTTTTTTCTTGTATATTATTTCAACCGTAACCAAAAATATACTTATATATTATGTTTAGCTTCGCCCTGTATCCCACATATAGCAAGGCAAAAAGAAACTGGGAACCTAATGCTAAGACACTTCGTTCCCATTAAAACACTTTCTCACTGTTCGCTAACTTATTGATGCGTTGCATGAGTGGCGAAACTCAACGCAGCCTTTGTTTCTCGAGTGGGAATCGAACCCATAAACTATCACGTTTACAGTCGCCCTACGCCGCAACTGGCCTCCAATAAATCGAAATAAATCAGCTTCACGCTATATACCGGACACAACAGGATAGGCAAAGGAAACCTAGTGTTAAGACACTCCATTCTGTATTTTCTGCCGAATTCTCGATTGCGTGTGGAGCTGCCAATAATATATATAAATTATTGAAAAAAAAACACATTAATGTTAATTGTTCTATTGTTGTTTAAGATGGTCGAGTAGCTCCTGCTGGAACGTCTGTAATTGTTTTCTACAATGCCGCTGCCAGAAATCCTAGAACTTACACAGAACCAGAAAAATTCATACCTGAGAGATTCTTTGAGCCAATGCATCCATTTGCTTTCGTTCCTTTCAGTGCTGGACCAAGGAACTGCATAGGTGAGTGTTACGCGTATACTTTCTTGTAGTACAATGATGAGATGAGAGAGCCTTATAGATATAAAAAAATCCGCTTCTTCACGCTGTACCCGCACACAACAAGGTAGAAAGAGGGAATCTAGTCCGTTTCCCGCTTTTCGTTAAATTCTGGAGGCATTACATGTTGTGAACTCAACGCCGCAATTTGCCTCGACACCACAATAAATATCTAATTTCCTCGAATGGGGATCGAAACCACAACTTGTAAGATTTACATACACACTTTGTGCTTCTGCGCCATGACTAGCCTTATAGATATAATTCTTTATTTTAGCTTTCCGTTATGCGTGGATTCTTCTGAAGGCCACTTTGTCAAATTTTATACGGAGGTATGAAATCCTTCCTGGTCCTGAACCCAAATTTGCCATCCGTATGGTTACTGAATCTACAAACGGATTACATCTACACTACAAGAAGAGAGATATATGTGTTTAAATTTATTTAAAGTAAAAAATAATATTTTTTGTTCATTCAGGAGGTTATGGTAAAACAATATTTAGTTAGATTAATATTTTCGTTTGAAATTACACGTTCTGCATTTGCGTTTTAGATTTTTTAAAATTCATGTTTCACAGAAACTGGATGTATCTTAAATATGCATTGTAAATACTGTTTGTATACTATAAAATTTGTATAAAAACTTTGATATGATTAAGAACAATGTGAATGGCTTACAGATGATTACAGAGTTACCTTACATTTATAACTCAGTTTTTTATAATAGTAAAGAGATAAAATGTGTGATATGTTATTTTTTTTTATTTAAAGTATATATTTAAGAAAACATATTTCAACTTAACATACATATTGTACGTTAAATATGTGCATCTTATAAAATTATAAGGTTTTTATAATATGTATATAGACTTGTGAAAGTGCCTTAAATAGTATAGAGGAATAATAATGTAAACAATACTGCCTCCTATGCTGGAGTTAAAGGGAATACAACTTTGTAAATAGTTGTGAGCCATTCAATTGTTTCTATTTTTTGTTTCTATCAATTGTTTCTATAAATAAACTTCTCATCAAAATTTGTGTGTCTATTTACATTTTACTCATCATCATGGCGTTAAATTGGTTTTACAAATAAATATTACCTTAAAAAAATGCTTTTATAATTTTCTTATACCTCTTCCTTAAATCTTCAACCTTTTAATATGACAAGGTTAACCGTTACAATAATTTTAAAATAATCTTTATTGTACTTATTTAATTAAAAAATATTTTTTAACGCAAAACTTCTTAATTTGTTAATATTTAAAAATAAAAGATAGAGCAATGCTACCCAAAAGACCACTTAGCCTTGCCTGAATGACTTGCCTTCCTAGAGCGTCAAGAAAAGAAGGAGGAAGCCCAGCGAAAAATCCCAGTGGTTGTGCAAACCTTAACTCAGTTCATGACGAAGACAATATCTAATAAATCGTGGGCTGATGTCATAAAGCGAACACCTATTCATGCAACGCTTACCGATCCATTTTTGCACGACAAACCACCCAGCACAATTCATAGCAATGTTACTCAAGTCGATAACTCCGTCACTAAAGAGATGCTGGACATAATAATAGCTATTAAGAAACTTAAGTCACAGTTTATAAAATGTCAATCTCAGCTTGAGAAAGTAACACTTATCCGTACTCATATTAGTTCCTATGTTTGATTCTAAAATAGTTCGCTTACTTTCTTGAAACGTCGATGGCGTACGATTAAAAATTCGGAAGCTTTTAAACCTCGCGATGTGTTCTATTCTAGTCGATATTATCACAGTTTGCGAAACTAGACCCACTTATAATATTCCCCTCTCAACTCCGGGCTTTGTTTGTTACCGTAAAGGCAAGCACGGCAGTGGCAAAAGCAAGGTATGAAACATTCGGTCAATAGCACACCCCACACTATAAATATTGAAGCGGTATATAGCGGCATATCTTTAACTGTACTTGTTATTATTAGTGCTTATCAATCACCAAATTAGCCTCTCGTGCCAAGGGACCTCGACGTACTTCTTATCTTGTCAAATCACTTAATTATTGCAGATTTCAATGCTAACCATGATCATTGGTGAAGCAGCTATACTAATACCCGGCAGAGTCCTGTTTCATCATATGATAAGTATTGTAACTGATATCCCAAACACCTTTTAAAATATTATTTAATAAATAATGCCTTGGCTCGTGATGTGTCTAGTGGTTAGAACTGTTTATAGTTGTGATCGTGAAGAACCCAAAATCTTTTAGAGATTCAGAGGTAACAAACAGTATTAGGAATTTTATATTATGCCATTAGAAGGTATCGCTTTAATAAGATATTTGCCATCAGAAGTTGTTCTTGTGTCAGTTATTTAGATAACTGGAAACTCGACAATATGACATTGTCATAACTCGAAGCTCGTCCGAAGAAAAGCCAAGAGCGCGTCCTATCTTCGTTCGCAGTACGCTCGCGGTACGTAAGCTATGCTTGTATAGCGTTGGTCGTTGACATTTTATATACCACTTCTACGACTTGGTATACGACTATTAGGTGTGTGGTGCTATTTTATGTCCCAGCTCCGGTGTATGTAGTAGTGTCCGCCTGTCTCATACAGGTGTGTGGTGCTATTTTATGTCCTGGAACTCTGGTGTATGTAGTGGTGTCCGCCTACGGTTCGAGACACGATTGTGGGGTGTGTGCCGTGCGTTTATTTAACATATCGGCCGCCTTGCGGTAGAGCGTTCGTTCCAACGACTTATATTGATCTCACAAATTAATCATCATCACGAATCACCATTCTAATATAATCTTAATATAAACAAGCGTAACAAGTACCTTCGGAAAGATCACACACAAACGTCCCGGAGAGTTCAACAAGGCTGTTGCAGCCGCAGTCTGGTAGGAATTCACGGTGTAGGGGCGGGGCGGGGCCCGTACTCTTTCTTCCTTTTATTATAACTAGTTCGCAGTTATAGTGGAGAGGAAGATAGGACGCGCTCTTGGCTTTTCCTCGGACGAGCTTCGAGTTATGACAATGTTATATTGTCGAGTTTCCAGTTGTCTAAATAACTGACACAAGAACAACTTCTGATGGCAAATATCTTATTAAAGCGATACCTTCTAATGGCATAATATAAAATTCCTAATACTTTTTGTTACTTCTGAATCTCTAAAAGATTTTGGGTTCTTCACGATCACAACTATAAACAGTTCTAACCACTAGACACATCACGAGCCAAGGCATTATTTATTGAATAATATTTTCAAACGTGTTTGGGATATCAGTTACAATATTCATCGTAATAGAATATAGAACAGTATATCTATAGAGGAATTACATACTCTTTTTATTCTTTCATAATAATATATATATTTTTTAGATGTCCCTCTGTACTATGATGGCGGCTCTGTTCAAGTTAGTTTGCACATTTTCCTTTAAAAAATAGTTATTGTGGCATAACACATGGTATCGTGGTATCATCAATATCTACAAAACTTTTTTGTAGATATTAATGTCTTCTGTAAAATTATAGTATTGCATTTTTTATTATTACATGATTTTCTTTAGATTTATATTTTAAAATTCGTTATATCTTTTGAATGAAATGATCCGATTTTATTAATTTATAAAGTATTTTTAGAAAAGGCTTAAAGTTTATTATTCGAATAATAATTTGTGTTAAATGTAAATAAAATATGTTCAATTATGTTGGTATACATCTAAGTATGATGTATGTATTATGTGTATTTAGTATATATATGTATGTATGTATTTAAATATCTATGGATATTGTATATACCTATGTATGTATGTATTTTTTTTCAAATAACTATAAAAAAAGATCTGTACTCGATTCATTATGGCATGAGACAAAATGTAAACAAAAAAATCTGTTTCTCAAACTTTATTGTATTTTTTTTATTTGTATTTAATTTATTTAACGTGGAGTTTTTATATACAGCATTATTACTTGTTGTTCTTGAATGTTATATATAAAATACCTTTGTACAAAATAAGAATAGCAAAAAAAAAATTAAAATGTACAATTTTTACTAAAAGTTACTTAACTATTAAGATAATGGTACTTAATATATTATTATTCAATTATTTATTAGAAATCGGAGGATTCTGAGGAACTGTCACCAACATTAATGACGAAACGGTCCACCACATTATCTACTAAATGATATTTTTTTAAATTTATTTTTATAGTATTAAAATGTGTCTAAAGTTTGAGAAGAAGTTGACTTTTAGGTGTTTTACATGTACATGACATATTTAAAAAATATTATTGAAAATAAAAAAAAACCGAGTGCATACCAACATTTTATATTTTAAGTTAAAATATTCTTGGCTTTAAATATGAAAATAATCATTATTTTTCATTATTGTTATTTTTACTTACTATTTTTCGTTTTTGTTTCTTTTAACTTAATTACTTTTTTTTATTTACTGTATATACAGTGTGCAATTTTATAAAATTTGAAAATATAAATATAAAAAATATTTCATACACTAATTTAAATTGTAATTTTATTAATTATTATTTATAAATTAATTCTAATTAATCACACATTCTAATTCTCATTAATAACAATATTATATATATTTTTTATAGTATAGTTTATATTATAAAAAAATATATAATTTTTCTATACTACAAATTAATACAATTTAACCGACGACATTCAAATGTTAATTATGTTTGGTATTTATTTCCCCTTCAGAATTTACTAACGGAAATAATAAGATATTATAGGATAGAAAAAAATTGGAACTTTGTGTAAAAAAAATCTCCCCGCTTTAGGCTGCCTGTCCACCGAAGCGGAGCGAGACAGCGGAGCGGAGTAACAGAGTAATGCGGAGCGGAGTTGCAGACTGTGTATGTCCACCAGAGCGGAGCTGGAAAGTAATGCGGAGCGGAGTCAGTCAGGAGACAGCCCGCACTCACTTCCCCGCTCCGCTTCCCCGCTCCGCCACTCTACTCCGCATATCCGCTCCGCTTACCGATTTTGTATGAATTTTTAAACTAGTTAGCAATTCCCTGTCCACTAAAGAGGAGCGGATATTTTGTGCAATCTTATTGGTTAATATTTATCCGTTTCTCCGCTCCGCTGCCTCGCTCCGCTCCGGTGGACAGGCAGCCTTACTGGTATTCTATTTCTATTATAAGATAATATTATAATAAATTTTATGGCTATTTACAGTGTTATCAGCGTATTAATTCTTAAAATATATATTTTTTTATTAATATAAAAACTACATCAAACCTGTCATGTAAATGAACCTTTTTTTGACATGTTTACCTTTTATCTCATGCCTTCGTGAATCGAGTATAGTACTCGTACAGTATAACCCTTCCCATGTACCTAATTTATTCTCTCCTCTACCCCAAGGTGGCCTGAAAGAGATCGCTCACTTAGCGATAAGGCCGCCTATTGTGCTATCCAATGTATCATTGTTTAATGTTCAATATGTATTATTTGGTGTACAATAAAGAGTATTTACTTTACTTTAATTTACTTTACTTTTAGGTATTGAAATTATCTCTATATATAATAAGACAGTAAAAATATTTTGTCTGTACATTTAGTAATTTTGACTGAAATGGATAGAGGGACACTTAAAAAGAATAATAATAGAAAGCAAAAATATATTTTTATAATTTCTTGTCTGTCTGTCTGTCTGTCGTTATATATGGTCACATTTTTCTCTAAAAGTACTGAACCGATTTACTTAAAAGTTTTACCAATAGCTTTAATTTAACAAAACTTAACAAGTTTAGAGGCCGGTCGTGGCGCAGCGGCACGAGGTGTGACTGTAAAGCCGACTGGTTGTGGGTTCGATCCCCACTCGAGGAGGTGAAATATTTACTTAAATTTATATTTCCATTTCTTCGGTCTGGTGTCGAGGTTAAGCGCGGCGTTGAGTTCTGCCACTCAACACGCAATGCCTCCAGAATTCGGCAGAAAGTGGGGAACGGGAGTGTCTTAACACTAGGTTCCCTCTGCCTACACTGCTGATTTTTGATTTGATATAACAAGTTTAAAGTTTGTTTCATCAAAATCAATTCATTAAAAAAAAGTTATCGTCATTTGAATGAAATCTAGGCATTAGTTTGCCTATGATTGTTGAATGACATTCGAAAGGTCTTGGTTATATGACTGTTGATAAAAATATATATTTTTGAATCACTATTATACAATATTATATACCATAAAGTAAACAAAATTGAATTGAAACCTTCATAAATCATAACAGTTAAGTTTAAGTCGTAATTGATAATACACTGAGTTAGAGAACGATTTGATCTTGAACGAAATATCAAGTAAATACAATTTTTTTGGTTCATTCGTTCGTTTGAAATAAATATAAAAATGCCTAAAAATATCCTTTCTACGTGTACACTGTAATAATTACATTGTACATTTAGCTAATAATATATGTAACTAATTTAAAGACTGTACAGGAGTTAATATGTAATTTTTACAGTAATTTTACACAGAATATTATGAATCATTACCCAAATCAATAATTTAACATTTAAGGCTGTTTCTGAAGCAGTAAATTTAATTATTAACTGATATCAGCACATTTAACCGAGTTTAAAAAAACATACCATAGGTAAAAAGAACGTAATGTTATTAAAATATATACGTATAATAAATAATTAGCTTTATGTATATTTTATAAATTAAATATCGTATTTTTTAATTTGAAACGATCAAAAATTCTTATAGAAATTACGATAATATCGTAAAAAAGTCATATTAGAATATTACAGATTAATTTTTTTATCAGCTTCACGCTGTATCCCGCACACAGCAGGGTAGGCAGAGGGGACCTAGTGTTAAGACACTGTGTTCCCCGCTTTCTGCTGAATTCTGGAGGCATTGCGTGTTGAGTGGCAGTACTCAACGCCGCACTTAACCTCGACATCAGAGCGAAGAAATGGAAATATAAATTTAAGTAAATATTTTATCTCCTCGAGTGGGGATCGAACCCACAACTAGTTGGTTTTACAGTCACACCTCGTGCCGCTGCGCTACGACTGGCCTCAGGATTTAAGTAATAAAAAAACATATTAGAAGTAATTTTAGTTGTCAATCAATTCCGCTTATTAAATCAATAATCATGTAATTTAAGCGGGCGAAGCCGCTGGCAAGCCGCTAGTCTTTAATAAAATAACATTTAATGGGAAAAGGATTAATGTAGAGGTAAAAATAACATAGTTTGCTTATTGTCGGCACTTTTGTCAACTTATAAAATATTAAAAAGTAGTTATACTGGCATAACATTTTTTAAAGTGTTATTCCACACTTAGGAAAGAAAAATACTTATTTAGAAAACGTATAAAAATTTGAACACAGCGGGACTCGAACCCGCGCCTCCTGGTCGGTTTCCAGGAGGCGCGGGTTTGAGTCCCGCTGCGTTCAAATTTTTATACGTTTTCTAAATAAGTATTATACTATAGAACATTGTTTGGTCTATCATCAATAATTTTCGCAGCGCACGCTATGATAGAATTTTTAAGATCAATATCTTCACATCTTGGGTTACATTATTGCAATTTTATAAGGATCTCTATTTTTTTGGAAAGAGAGAGAGAGCCTAGCCTATGTTGGTCAGTGAAGACGCAGCTTTCTAATAGTAAAAGAATTTTTGAAATCGGTCTGGTAGTTTTTGTGTGAAAACATTACAAACATACATACAAAAATACAAATCTTTCCTCTTAATAATCTTATTTATTATTTAAAATAAGTAATCAACACTAATGCTCCACAGCTCAATCAATGCCAATACATTAATACAGAACTTGGTTGCCTTTTTCCGTCCTTTTTATATTAAAAAAAAATACTATTAAACCTAATAACATAGCCAAAAAACAGTTTAGTAATTCCCAGATTATTCGGCAGGTTTCAGGTCAGTATTTAAAGCCTCAATTTAGTTTGTGCAATTGCTATGTGGAGGTTCATTTATAACTTGTATACTATGATAGTGTAATAGTATGTACCTTGGATATAAGTTAAAAATAAAATAAAATATGCATCGTAATACTCATAAATAATATAGTTAACTATAAATAATACAAACTATATATTTTTAATACTATATGTCGAGTCATGTATTGCCGTCCCGAGTGTCGCAACTGTCGTTCCGTATCAGCGGCTGCGGCAGCGGTGAAATCGAAGTATTAAGTACTACGGTATTAATAAATATGATGTACATAAAGAATCGTACTAAATGTATAAAAAATATAATATAATAATTCGAAGTCTATGATGGCACGATCTATTAAGATCGAATTTCTTATAAGTAAAATATGTGTAGAGGCGACACATTGAGTTTGCAAAGGGAGTTGCGGACACAATTACAGTATTATTATAATGTTAAATCTCCTTAATAAAATGGACATTTGAAAAAAATGCCGTTTATATCGTGTTCAATTTCGTCTCGCGGGGCCCTCATGGTACGTGGGCGATACTTGTATGGAGTTGGATATAGATGTAATGGCTTATACTGTGATTTCTACGTGTCCACTAGTGTATGATGGATTGACGATTTATGGTATTATACAACAGTGTGGTGGCATTGCGCGTATTCGTCGACACTTTTTTATCGTAGAAACCTAGCCCCCAAGGCTTGTACTGTATTCTCTACGTGGGACTTAGTGTAGGATGAACACAGGGAGATACTATTGACCAGTGTGGCGGTAATGTACCACATATTGTACGACACTTTGTTTATCATATAGAGCCTAAAATGACAGATGTCGATGTTTGGTGGGCCACAGTTTGCTGATAACCGACATCGGCCACATAAATAACATAACGGCCGCCTTGCGGTAGTGTCTTCGATGCAACGACTTATATTGATTTCACAAATAAATGAACATCACTAATCACCATTCTAATACAATCCTAATATAAATAAGCGTAAGAAGTACCTTCAGAAAGATCATACAGAAGCGTCTCGGAGGGTTCAAAGATGACTGTAAAGCTGCGGTCTGATCGGAATTTACAGTGTACGGGCGGGGCGCTGCCCTTACTCTTTCTTCCTTTTATTATAACTAGCTCGCAGTTATAGTGGAGAGGAAGATAGGACGCGCCCTTGGCTTTTCCTTGGAAGAGCTTCGAGCTATGACAATGTTATATTGTGGAGTTTCAGTTATTTGAATAAACTTCTGATGGCAAATATTTTATTAAAGCGATACCTTTTAATTGCATAAATAAAATTCTTAACATTGTTATCTCTGAATCTCTAAAAGATTTTGGGTTCTTTACGATCACAACTATAAACGGTTCTAACATCTCATCACGAGCCAAGGTATTATTTATTAAATAATATTTTAGCTAGCCAGCAGGTAGAAGTACGTGTTCGGAATTTAAGTGATTTTGCTTCGTATCCAAAGAAGGAAATAAGTGTGTGAGTGGGAATCAAGCCCACAACCTTCG
Organism: Heliconius erato x Heliconius himera; assembly: GCA_013421005.1. NCBI lineage: Eukaryota > Metazoa > Arthropoda > Insecta > Lepidoptera > Nymphalidae > Heliconius > Heliconius erato x Heliconius himera. Next base: position 31,942 of record JAATLQ010008931.1, on the reverse strand, counting down.
CGCTTACAATCTTGTGACCCATGCGCTACGACCTTATACATGGATTCATTATTTCACTTGAAAAATAAGGATGATTTCATCTTTAAATAGTGTTCCGTATGCACTGAATATGATTAAAATCATCATTTAACAGGTGAACACTTAGAATAAACATTGATTTTAAGATTGACCTTCTATTCTATTATATTTTACTTTAAAATATAAGGCAGACCGCCCATTTGATCGTCTATTCTCATAGTCAAACGGAACCGGAATAAAATATTTCAAATGATGGCATACTTTGCTTGCGGCAGTTATTTTTCAGGCAACCATACAAAAACACATTGAATAGACTGGGACAAAATGTACAGGTGATGAATACAAATTATCTTGTAAATAAACTAAATATGTTTTTCTTATATTTATTTAGTGAAAAAAATACTCAATATTTAATCAGTCAGGAGGCCAGTCGTGGCGCAGGGGCGCAAATTGTGACTGTAAGACCGACTGGTTGTGGGTTCGATCCGCACTCGAGGAGATGAAATATTTATTTAAATTTTTATTTCCATTTTTTCGCTCTGGTCGCGAGCGCGCGTTGCGTTCTGCCACTATTACCAAATTCCTAGAATGGGAATCGAACTCACAACCAGTGGAGTTTACAGTCTCAGGCTTCAGCCCCTTATTGATACTAGTACTAGTAAAGTACCGTCATAATAATCTAATATTAATAAATTCGTACATAATTAAAAATTCGCCGTAATAATTAAAATAAAATCATGTATATTTGTAAAACAAGATAATTATAAAAAAATATTTCATAATATAATTATATATTATTATATTTTAAAATAATTAAATGCGTAATATAATTAGTTTAAAATAATAGTACAAAAAGTTAAAGCAGTGCTATTTCACAAGTTTATAATTGAGGCCGTAGTGGCCCAGGGGCAGGTTGTGAGTTTGATCCCCACTCGAGGGAATTCATTATTATTTCTTAATATTTTCATTTCTTCGCTCGGGCACGAAAGCAAAAGCGTGGCGTTGAGTTCCGCCGGGGAACTGAGAGTGGGGAACGAAGTGTATTATCACTATGTCTGCCAACCCTGCTGTGTGCAGGATACAGCGTGAAGCTGATGTAATTCAATTTGATTTTTTATAATAAAGGTACTCCAATTGAGAAAATAGTGGCCAGGGTAGCGTGCTTTTATTATACCACGTAATAAAATAAAGGCACCGCAAATATAAATTTAGCGCGTCTTTAAACAATTCTTATAGTATTTCGATAAGGCTCGAAAGCAAAACATATATATTGCGCGCTCAGACGTGTTCCATGCACATGATTTTAAATTTGAACTTTTACACATATCCAGTAAATTTTGTGCAGTAAAATTTTAAAAATGTTTTTTTGTTTGTTAGTGTTAGTCGTTATATCTTTAATATTGATCCAAGATTTTGTCAAGAAACGTGGGTACAGATGGAAAAAGATTTCAGAATTTCCCGGTGATACACCCTTACCTTTGATCGGGAATGGCTTTGATATCGGATTCGATGCAGACGGTAATAAATTTTAATGTGTTTATTATACTTTTTTAGAAAAGGTAAAAAAAATTAACACAGCGGAATTTGATCCCGCGCCTTTTGTCCAAACGCTGTAATTACTAAGCTATACGTTATCATCAAGATACATCCTACGATGTATTTATTTATATTACTAGCATCCCTGTAGTGAGATATTCTTATACAAATTTCCGATACTAAAAGATAATAATTGCTTAGAATTATCATATCAGACGACAGAGAATGTTATTTATAAATATTATTTACACTCTTTCATAAATATTATTTACATTTTATAATGTTATTCTACACTTAGGAAAGAAAAATATTTATTTAGCAATCTTATAAAAATTTCAAACGTAGCGGGATTTGGTCCCACGCCCCTTGGAAACCGTCTACACAATCTAACTAGCTAGCAACATTAAACGATAAAGTATGGAATATAGTAATAAAACAAATTGAATTAGTTAAAGAAATGTGATAAAATTATATTTTTTTAAATAAAATTATACACTCCTTAGGATCTGTAAATTTATTTATGAAATTAAGGTCTAAGGTAGGATCTAGGATTAAAGCTGTAAAACCAATAGTTAACGAACATTATATTTTTTTGTAGAAGCTTCTTTAATATTAATTAAAATGTGGGAAAAGCACGGAAAACAAAATTTCCGTCTGTCTGTTGGATCCGAGGACTGGCTCTTGCTTTGTGAACCTGAAGATATTAAGGTGATATATTAAATAATATCTTGAGAAATTATTTTAAAATACTTACTAACCATCTATTAAGAAGTAATTGAATATTTGTAATTAATCTCACACACAACTTAAATCACAACTTATGTTTACTTGTAAATGATTAAAACTTTACCAAAGGTCTCTTTTTTTAGATTCTTCTAAATGACAATTTTGAACTTTCAAAATCTCTAGAGAGAAATGCAGCCATGAAACCATTCTTCGGCTACTCTGTTTCTACTTCTGAAGGTAAATTATTACAGAAGAGAGAAATATCACAAATTGAAGAAGTCATCAGAGCTTTAAACGTATAAACACATCTTTTAGTAAGTTGTTTAACATATTTTTATATACGTTTTCTAAATAAGTATATTTGTATATGTTTATGTTTAAAGCTCTGTAGACTTTTTCAATTAGTGACATTTCTCTCTTTTTATATTTCTAAAAAATGTGAAACACCAAACTGATTATTTTACAGTATAAATAGACCGTATTATCTTCTCAATTATTAATAATAAATTTGAGTAATTTGCAAAATAAACTGGATACATTATTGTGAACGTTTGCCGTTTACAATTGTTGTTAGTACAAAAATAACAAAATAGGTTGTGATCGTCATTGGCAGACAAATAAAACTCGCGTTATCATATTATGTTGTGGTGCGCCGTCGACGCGTATTGGGAAATATGCCACTTTACTAGAACTCGACATAACTTCATCAGTAAGAAATTTGACAAGAAATGAAAACTTACATCAAATATAAAGAACAAATTCTGAAATTTGAAAATTTATAGATTTTTCATAGAAAAAACCAGAGACCAGTCGTGGCGCAGCGGCACAAAGAGTGACCGTAAATCCGACTGGTTGTGGGTTCTTGTTTTGAGTTCTGCTACGTAACACGCAATTCCTCCAGAAATTGGCAGAAAGTCGGGAACAGAGTGTCTTAACACTAGGTCCCTCTGCCTACCCTGCTGTGTGAGGAATACAGCGCGAACCTGATTTTTTAGATTTCACAGAAAAATCATTACAAATTTATAACTGTACTTTATTTAATACAAAATGAGTGCATACGCAAATTTAAGTTTGTCAATTTTTTTATTTATATTTCACAATGACCTACAATCCTGAAATTGGTATGGAACCCTCCATAGGCGTGTCCGACATGCAATTGACGGATTTTTTTTATTTTACCTTTATTTTTATGTGGAATTCAGACAGAAACTAAAAATATAATTAATAATATATTTAAGATTAGTTTAAAAATGTAAAATATTATACAAAGTAATTTATTTAATTTTAACCAAAAATAATCTTTTAAAACATTCTATCATAGTTAATTATTTATTATTATTTTGTTTTATATTTTTATTTAACAATAAACTGACAGAATTTTTTGCCCGATTTTTTACTAACTCAAAAAAGTAAATTCAGAATAAAAGAGTTTTTTACCCTGTATCGCATATACTTATTGTATAACAGATATATTACGTGTGTTGTCTACAGGAGTGAAAATAAATGGGTCCGAAATGAAAAGATGAATAAACTGATATAGGAACTCATTTCTAATGAATTATACCCATATAAAATACACTGTATTCTTTCTATTTCCGAGATATCCGCAAATAAAAAAATACCTAAGCTGGTGGTTAGGAGCTTAATGTCATTGGTGGTATACGCCCAGTGGCATAAACACATTATTTAACGGTCTCCTAAGAGATCCTATTTTATGACCGGAGAAGATCCCGTGGGGTTCTCCGTTTTAATCTTTTGGATGGTCTTTCAAATGCTGGGTTCATTAATTTCCGGGCTAGCACGTTGGGGTGTTTCTGTATGCGATGAGAGTATGACTTATGTTTATTGGTAATTTCTACTCTCACTGTGGGTATCCTTAGATCTCGATGTAGCTGAGAGTTAGTGACATACCAAGGGGCATTCGTTATTATGCGAAGAATTTTCGATTGAAAGCGTTGGATTATGTCTAAGTTTGAGTTGCTCTAACACTCGATTCTGCAAAAAAATCGGTAAGGAGTAGCCTACATGGTGCCCCACTCCTTTTGCCTTTAACTTATAGTCCCATAAAAATCGGTTGTGCAGTTCCGGAGATATACAAACTTGAGCTTATACAAACAGAAAGATAAAAAGAAAATATTTTTAATTGTTTATATGATGCTTTAGTATCGTGTAAATAAACACATGCACTTGAAAAAAAAATCTGTCATTTGTAATTTATGTATTAACATTTTAGGAGAAAGATGGAAATCAATTAGAAAGCTAATGACACCAAGTTTTCACTTTAAAAGTTTGAACCGAGCTGCTGATGACTTTAGTAAACATATTGACTCGCTCTTTGAGATCATAGATTCTTATGAGGGCAAGAGTCTCGTCAATATATACACATATTTGAAACCATACACGCTCGATATGTTAAGCGGTAAGTATCATCCTTTAACCGTACCTGTGTTAAAAGTATAAATTGTATGAAGCAGGTACATTCTAGGTAGGGGCTCAAGTGTGTGACTGTAAACCCGACTGCTCGTGGGTTCGATCGCCACTCGGGAAAATGAACTATTTGTTTACATTTATATTATCATTTCTTCGCTCTGATGTCGAAGCAAAGCGCGACGTTGAGTTTCGCCACCCAACACGCAAAACCTTCGGAATTTGGCGGAAAATGAGAAACGGAGTGTCTTAACACTAGGTTCTCTCTACTTTTCCTACTGTGTGCGTGATGCATCGTGAGGCTGATAAAAGGTAGATTAAAAAAAAGTTATAATTTCAGTTAACCTGTTTGGAGTTCATACGAATTATCTTAAAAATCGTGAGCACCCATATGTTAAATCCAGCAGAGAGTGAGTAAAACATTGTAAATGTAGTGTACATTATTAGTTAAGGGCTTACTATGATAATATTCTCTTTCTTTTTTTCTCTTACAGAATAATTAAGATCATAACATACAATTACTTCTCCTACTGGAGAAATAATAAATACTTAGTAAGATTGACTCCATTGCACACTAAAATGCAGAATATAATTAAAGATATCAGACAAAACAGTACAGACGTGGGTATCAACTATGTATTAATGTGTTACAGTATTATATTTCCCATTTTATCATAATATTTAAATATTACAGATAATTGCAAAAAGAAGAAAACTCTTAAACAAAATAATAGAAGAAACCAAAAACAACAATAAGAACATAGACATGAACTATGATACCTTCATTGAAGACAAACTTGATGGGGGATGCTTGTTGGACAGACTTATATTAAGCATATCGCCTAACGGTGACCCGATGAAGGATGAAATCATTAATGAAGAAATAACATTAACCTTATTTACTGTGATTTTTTTATTTATCACAAATTACTTCTCTTCTCATTCTATACATCATCATCATCATCATCAGACATCCCCGCTAGTACCTGACATTCTGTGTATCTCTTCATTGCAAATTCGATGCGCTAAGCTGACTCCGTATATTCTACGAAGAAATCACATCACCACGGCATTCATCTTTCTATCATTATATTCTTCTGTGATACCCACATCTCGCTGCCGTATAACAGCGTCGGTACCAACACTGCATTGTGTACGGTCAAACGCGCCACGCGTACAGCGGTGCTGACGTTTAGCCGTCTCATCAATGTAGCTAAGGCTCCGTTAACCCTGATACTGCCAGGAATACGCCTTTTCACATGCATTTCGTATCTTCCATCTCTAGTTCATTACATATTTTTTAATTCATAATGAATGATATGCTATTTTTTAACTTGTTTTAATTTTAATCTAAATAAAAAAATCAGCTTCAAGCCCTTAACGTTGTGTGTGGGACATCCCGCACACAACAGGGTAGACAGAGGCAACCTAGTGTTAAGACACTTCGTTCTTCACTTTCTGCCGAATTCTGGAGGCGTTGTGTGTTCAGTGGCAGAACTCAACGCCGCACTTTGCCTCGACACCAGAGCAAAGAAATAGAAATATAAATTTAAGTAAATATTTCAACTCCTCGAGTGGGGATCGAACCCACAAACAGTCCATTTTACAGTCATTATTAGTGCCGCTATCAATCTACTTCTTCATTATAACTTTGTTTGCATAGCATACGATGATGATGTGTATATTTTTTATAAACAATATACTATCTATTTTAGGGGCATATAACGACATCAATGACGATGTGTAACGCAATGTACCTGATGTCATTGTACCCAGATAAGCAACAGAAAGTTCTAGATGAACAAAAAGCTATATTTGGAAAGGAAATCAACAGACAAGCGACTTCACAAGATTTAAATGATATGAAATACCTTGAAGCATTCATTAAGGAGACTATAAGGTTCATTCCTACAATTCCCAGAATTGGGAGACACCTAAAAAAAGACTTAAATTTATCTGGTTAGTATTTACAGACAAAAAGTATTTGATTTTATCTTAATTATAATTAGCAATTTTACTAACGGTATTTTTTTCTTGTAAATTATTTCAGCCGTAACAAAAAAATATACTTATATATTTTTTTTAGCTTCTCACTGTATCCTGCATATAGCAAGTTAGGCAAAAAAAAACCTGGGAACCTAGTGCTAAGACATTCCATTCCCATTAAAACACTTCCATTCCTTACTGGTCGCTAACTTATTGATGCGTTGCATGAGTGGCGAAACTCAACGCGGCACTGCCTCGTTTCCTCTAGTGGTAATAGCCCTAAACCTATCACGTTAACAGTCTCACCCCTACGCCATAACTGTCCCCTACGCCATAACTGTCCCCTACGCCATAACTGTCCCCTACGCCATAAATCGAAATAGATCAGCTTCACGCTATATACCGGGCACAGCAGGATAGGCAAAGGAAACCTAGTCTTAAGACACTCCATTCTCTATTTTCTGCTGAATTTTCGATTGCGTATGGAGCTGCCAATAGTATATATAAATTATTGAAAAAAAACACATTATTGTTAATTGTTCTATTGTTGTTTAAGATGGTCGGGTAGCTCCTGCTGGAACGACTGTAATTGTTTTCTACAATGCCGCTGCCAGAAATCCTAGGACTTACACAGAACCAGAAAAATTCATACCTGAGAGATTCTTTGAGCCAATGCATCCATTTGCTTCCGTTCCTTTCAGTGCTGGACCAAGGAATTGCGTAGGTGAGTGTTACACGTACACTTTTTTGTAGTACAATGATGAGAGTTATACTAGTAGTGGATGAAGTGATTTGAACAAAAAAGAAAGATATTTGACACAATTGTTAAATATTTTAACAATACTGGAGTGTAGCACTAAATCATTAGTTATTATCAATAATCAATTTAATAATATCTAGAAAAATAGACTATATTTTCAAATTTTTATTCTTTATCAATATACATACTGAATGCTTATAATCTTTTAACGTTGCTTAATATTAAATATAGCCTTAAAGATATTAAAAAATCAGCTTCACGTTGTACCCGCACACAACAAGGTAGGAAGAGGGAGTCTAGTCCGTTCCCCGCTTTTCGTTAAATTCTGGAGGCATTACGTGTTGTGAACTCAACGCCGCAATTTGCCTCGACACCAGAGCGAAAAAATAGAAATATATATTTAAATAAATATTTAATTTCCTCGAATGGGGATCGAGACCACAACTTGCAAGATTTACAGACTTGCAAGATTTACAGACACTTTGTGCCCCTGCGCTACGACTAGCCTTATAGATATAATTCTTTATTTTAGCTTTCCGTTATGTTTGGATTCTTCTGAAGGCCACTTTGTCTAATTTTATACGAAGGTATGAAATCCTTCCTGGTCCTGAACCCAAATTTGCCATCCGTATGGTTACTGAATCTACAAACGGATTACATCTACACTACAAGAAGAGAGATATATGTGTTTAAATTTAATTAAAGTAAAATATAATATTTTATGTTCATACTGTATCAGAAGGTCATGGTAAAACAATATTTAGTTAGATTAATATTTTCGTTTGAAATTATGCATTTGCATTTTAGATTTTTTTAAATTCATGTTTCACAGAAACTGGATGTACCTAGACAAGTTTACGGGAGCGCGAGTGGGCTTTTTAAAAAGTAATAAAACTTTAATTTAAATTTATTTTAATTAA
>JAATLQ010008931.1:0-23469 GCA_013421005.1 Heliconius erato x Heliconius himera | reverse complement strand
TAATTAAGTATTGAACAGAATTTCATGTTCTTATATAATTAATTACTAAAGACTTAAAATACTGAAACGACCAAGCAGAAGCGCATGCTCTTGTCGATTGAAAAACTATCTCAAGAAAAATTAATATTAAAAATACATAAGAATGTTTCCCATGGCTTGAGAGGATTCGCGTTACCATACTTAGAATGCTGATTAAGCATTTACCTGTACCGTTCTCATGCCATGAGCCAACATAACTACCTTTAATATGTTTTGTAAATACTGTTTGTATACTATAAAAATTGTACATAAATTTTGATATGAATAAGAAAAATATGGATGGCTTACAGATGATTACAGAGTTACCTCAATTTATGACTTAGTTTTTTATAATAATAAAGAGACCTTCTGCATAAAGAGGTCTTTTTATTATTATGAAAAGTGTGATATGTTATATTTTTTTAGTTAAAGTATATACTCGTATTTAAGAGAATTTTTTTTGACTTAACATACATATCGTACGTTAAATATGTGCATCTTATAAAATCATAAGGATTTATAATATGCTTATAGACGTGTGAAAGTGCTTTAAATACTATAGAGGAATAATAATGTAAACAATACTGCTCCTATGCTGGAGTTAAAGGGGATACAACTTTGCAAATAGTTGTGAGACACAAATAACGAAGTTACGGTTAAAAAATGAAATTAAAATCAATCAATTGTTTCTATAAATAAACTTCTTATCAAAATTTGTGTATCTATTTACATTTTACTCATCATCATGGCGTTAAATTGGTTTTACAAATAAATATTAGCTTAAAACAATTTTTTTTATAATTTTCTTATACCTCTTCCTTAAATCTTAAACCTTTTAAACAAGGTTAACTGTTACAATAATTTCAAAATAATCTTTATTGTACCTATTTTATTAAAAATTAAATTTTAACGAAAAACTTCTTAATTTCTTAAAAATAAAAAATAGAGCAACGCGGGTAGCGTTGCTCTATTTAGATGGTCTTTTTAAAAGAACACTTAGCCTAATGGTTTGCCTTCCTAGAGCGTCAACAAAAGAAGAAAGAAGCCTAGCGTAAATTCCAAGTGGTTGTGCAAACCTGAACTCAGTTCATGACGAAGACAATATCGAATATATCGTGGGCTGATGTTACGAAGCAAACACCTACTCATGCAACGCTTACCGATTCATCTTTGCACGACAAACCACCCAACATAATTCATAGCATATTCACGTCGATGACTCCGTCACCAAAGAGATGCTGGACACACTAATAGCTATTAAGAAACTTAAGTCACAATTTATAAAATGTCAATTTCAGCTTGAGAAACTAACACTAACATGTTTGATTCTAAAGTAGTTCGGACTCTGTTAAAACGCCGATGGCGTATGATTAAAAATTCTGAAGCTTTTAGACCTCCCGATGTTTTCAGTACCAGTCGATATTATCACAGTTTACGAAACTAGACTCACTAATAATATTTCCCTCTCAACTCCGGGCTTTGTTTGTTACTGTAAAGACAACCACGACAGTGGTATGTCAAGTGGTAGCAATATTAGTAAAGCAAGGTATTGAACATTCGGTCATTAGAATACTCCCCACTATAAATATTGAAGCGGTAGGCATGTCTTTAAACATGCCGCCACAGCCTCTCGTGCCAAGGGATCTCGATGCACTCCTTATCTTGTCAAATCACTTAATTATTGCAGGAGATTTCAGTGCTAACCATGATCATTAGTTAATACCCGAGGCAGAGTCCTGTTTCATCATATGATAAATATTGATTATTTTATCTTCGCTCCTAACATGCTTACTCAAATCAATTACTGTGTGGATAACAATCCCACTAATCCAGACTTAGTCGTTTGTCAAAACATAGATAAAATTAGCCATGTTGATGTAATAGTAGCCCTCTCATCAATGCATTACTCTATATACTTTACTGTTGGGCGTAGCCTCATGTTCAAGTAAATACATGTTTTCTGCTACAGCAGCCAACTGGCTCCTTTATCGTTCCATTATTAATGAAAATATTTATTTAGGATAAGGAGGTAAATTTGAATCGGTCAACAGTATTAATAACACACGATCACAATCACAATTATGGCCAGAAATGGAGCAATACCTTTGAGAGTAAATTACCGCGTTTCATCAAGCGGCTAATATCTTAATTACCTAGAGGACTTGATGCCAAGATGCTAAAAGGTCAATTAAAGCGTAGCATTCTGTACATTATCAATAGCTTATGTGCTACTTTTTCTATTGAAATGACCAACCATTCTGACAAGATGTGAAACAACAGACTCTACAAGGTCGATAATCCCAGTAATGATATTTGGCGCTTGGCACCAACCCTTAAACCCAAGTCACACGGAACGATGACATCTAGTGCAGCTGAACAGTGTGAATTACTTGCAAATGCTAAGTCTAAGTAATATGCTACTAGCAGTCAATTCAACCATTTCTGATTTCGACTCCTAAATTAAATAAAATATTGTAGGTATTGTTAAGCCCACCGAAATCTATAAAATTAAAAAAAAATTAGAACTAAGCAAGTCACCGAGTATCGATAAAATAACCAACTCTTTAATTAAACATTATCCGACAAAAGCAATTGTTTTTCTTTTTTTAATTTGTAACAGCTGCTTAAGTCTTGGCTACTTCCCAGACATGTGGAAAGACTAAAGTTATTGCCCTTAAGAAAAGCGGTAAGAATGTTGTGCCTACAAACTATCGTCCAATAAGTCTATTACCTTTTCTTGGTAAATTGTTTGAGAAGATCATATACGCTAGACCCCTTGCTGTCTCTAAACATCGTATTATGAATGAACAGTTTGGTTTTCGTTCTAAGAAGTTCTAAGTGTCTGAACACATTGCACATAACCTTAACCTCAGGCAGTCTACTGGAATGTTTTTGTACATTGGGAAAGCTTTCGATACTGTCTGGCACGATGGGCTTTTGCATAAATTAATCAACCGTAATTATTTAGATTTAGTAAAGCTGATTACATCTTATCTTACAAATATAACTTTTTCAGTGTCCATAGGAAATACTCAGTCGTCGCATGTATTAGTTATTGCTGGCGTGCCCCAGGGTTCAATCTAATGATCAAGTAGGGCCCACCTACTTGTTCATTTTACATATCCGAAATGCCGATACAACATCGTACCAATCTTGCTTGTTTTGCAAACGACACTGCATCTTACATATCTTCTAATGATGTTGATCTCATAATATCCCGATTGCAATTTTCATTAGAACAATGTTATATGAGAAAAAAAAATAAAAGACTATTTTAAAAGATCGAAATTTAAATTGAGTGAATCTTAAAAGGAAGCTATTTTATTTATCCGTCAACGTCAGTTACCTAAGCGCTCTCTTAAAACCGGATGCTAATGTTAAGAGTCCTTGGAGTCGACTAGTCCGATATCTAGGTGTAACTTTGGACTCCAAGCTCAACTGGACAAGACATGTTATGAATTTACGCACAAAAGGTGCTTATATAATTACAAACAATCGGTAATAAAAATCTGACACAATCATATTACGTTGATTACTCGCGAGTAAATCACTTATCTTCTATTTTATTTAACCACAATTTAAAAAAACAATAAGTACAATTAATAGTTTTTTAGTCTACCTTAAATGTTATTTTAAACGTCAACATTAGTGACATTAAAATAATAATAAAGTGGGTATTTTTATCGGGGCTAGTTAAAATAGCGAGATCTACAATACAAAGTAAATGTATGTAAAGGAATACCCAGTATTCCTTTAAGATATTTAATATTACGTGATTGGCCCTGGTGTTTTTGTAGATGGCACCACATTGTAAGAAAGGCATAAGCGTAAGCTTGGATATGTCGTCGTAAACGTATTGGCCCCGTGCACGACTACAGCGCCGCCCAGCGTACGCAAATTTGTGGGCTCTGACGCTTTGACATATGATGGGGGGATTGTTTGAAAATATTCGTAAAATACTTTCAAATTCATTTATATTACTTAATTACTGTGATTTGGGTGAAAAAAGTGTCGGTAAATCTTTTCTGGTTATTCAAATTGAGAGAGGTAAGTAATCTCTATTAAAAATTGTGTTTTATTTTGGTTATATCAGAATTTATTTACTACTTTTTTAGTTGTAGTTTCACTGAAAAACAAGGAAACAAAGCAAATTTAATGGTAGTTAGTATAGTAGTTACCTAGTTTTGATATTATTATAACAATTTATTTTCTAAATAATTTAAAAAAAAATATATTATTATAATATCAAAACGTGAACGAAACGAAATGTGATTTAAGAAAAAAAAGTAATTAAAATAAAAAAAAAACTATTAATACTGTATTTGTGATTGGTTGCTAATGTTTTTAATAATACTTGGAAATTGTTGAATGTTACACCTGCAAGATCTATAAGTTGCTCATCATTACAGATAGATGAAAATCCAGTAAAATATTTTTTTTTTGTTGAAGTCGCCACATCTGTGTATGTTTCTTATATTTCTGCATCACATACTTCGCTATAAATAAATCTATTACATGTAAATGTATTTGTTGCATTATAGAACAAGTGCTACTGCTGTGACTCATCTCTATATATAATAAGACAGTAAAAATATTTTGTCTGTACATTTAGTAATTTTGACTGAAATGGATAGAGGGACACTTAAAAAGAATAATAGAAAGCAAAACGATATTTTTTTAATTTCTTGTCTGTCTGACTGTCTGTCGACATATTTTTGTCCACACTTTTCTCTGAAAGTACTGAACCGATTTACTTGAAAATTAGACACCAATTGCTTTGTTTTAACTTAACTTAACTACTAAAGTTTAGTTCATCAAAATCGGTTCATTAAAAAAAAGTTATCGTCATTTGAAAAAAGTCATAATTAATTCAACACAAAGATAAAGAACGATCTTGAAAAAAGTCGATCTTGAAAGTAAATACAAAGATTTTTTGGTTGGTTCGTTCATATGTAACTAATTTAAAAACTGTACAGGCTATTTTACAAAGAATATTATGAATTCATCAAATCAATAATTTAACATTTAAGGCTGTTTCGGAATGAGTAAATTAAATTATTCAATGACATCAGCACATTTAACAGAGTATATTATATAGGTAAAAAGAACATAAAATTACAAAAATATATACGTGTAATAAATAATTAGCTTTATGCATATTTTATAAATATCAAATATCAACAATGATCGTATTTTTTTATTTAAAACAATCAAAAATTCTTTGACGATAATGTCGTAAAACAATCATATTAGAAGTCATTATAGCTGTCAATCAATTCTGCTTATTAAATCAATAATCACGTATTTTAAGCGGGCGAAGCCGTGGGCGAGCCGCTAGTTTAATAACTTAGTAAAACGATAAGTCGAACAGGTTGCTTTGTCATTAATAAGTGACAAAGCCTACATTTTTCTACTTTTGGCCACCATGAGCGCTGCGAGCGTTTATAATACTGTCACCTATAATACTACGCACCCTGCCAATAGTGAATTTAAAAATTAAAGTTTTATAGCAGTTAGCGACAGCAGAACAAGAGCGACAAATAGATTTTTGATGTCGTTTCTTTGAATTTTCAGGTGTGTATCATTGTAAACTTGTAACTGATATCCCAAACTCCTTTGAAAATATTATTTAATAAATAACGCCTTGGCTCGTTATGTGTCTAGTGGTTAGAACCGTTTATAGTTGCGATCGTAAAGAACCCAAAATCTTTTAGAGATTCAGAGGTAACAGTATTAAGAACTTTATATTATGCCATTAGAAGGTATCGTTTTAATAAGATATTTGCCATCAGAAGTTCTCGTGTCAGTTATGTAGATAACTGGAAACCCGACAATATGACATTGTCATAACTCGAAGCTCGTCCGAAGGTAAGCCAAGAGCGCGTCCTATCTTCCTCTCCACTATAACTGTGAACTAGTTATAATAAAAGGAAGAAAGAGTACGGGCACCGCCCCGCCCCTACACCGTGAATTCCGACCAGACCGTAGCTTTACAGTCATCGTTGAACCCTCCGGGACGTTTGTGTGTGATCTTTCTGAAGATACTTGTTACGCTTGTTTATATTAAGATTGTATTAGAATAGTGATTCGTGATGTTGATTGATTTGTGAGATCAATATAAGTCGTTGGAACGAACGCACTACCGCAAGGCGGCCGATATGTTGAATAAACGCACGGCACACACCTCACAGTCGTTTCTCGAACCGTAGGCCGACACTACTACATACACCAGAGTTCCAGGACATAAAATAGCACCACACACCCGTATGAGACAGGCGGACACTACTACATATACCGGAGCTGGGACATAAAATAGCACCACACACCTACTAGTCGTATACCAAGTCGTAGAAGTGGTATATAATATATCAATGGCCAATGCCATACAAGCATGGCTTACATATCGCGAGCGTACTGCGAGACGGCATCAGCCACGACATAGTTAATGTCGCTATAACAGTTCGCATAAACCCATCACGTCAGCCTTCGCGACGTCAAGCAACATTCAATATTACAATAATGGTCAAAGATCACTTTGAACCACAATATGTGTCGCTCCTACATATATATTACCTTTATAAGAATTTCGATCCTAAAAGATCGTGCCATCATAGGTTTCGAATTATATATTATATTTATAATAGACTTGGTACGAGCCTTTATATGCATCATATTTGTTAGTACCGTAGTACTTAAGAGTTCGACTCGACCGCTGCCTTCCGAGCATCACCACCACCTATATAGACAGAACGACACTCGGGACGACAATACACGAACTCGTCTAAATACCAAATTAATCGTAATTTTTTATTAAAAATATATAATGTGTATTATTCATAATTAACTATGTTATTTATGTGTATTGTTGACATGCATATTTTATTTTATTTATTTTTTCTTATACTCAAGGTACATACTGTTACAAACTGTAATTAATTGATATCAATTAAAATGTAAAATATCAAAAATAAATTACTTTGAATTTTCAGAGCAACGTATCTTTTATTTGTCGTTAAAAAAATATAAATTAAAATTAGCTTCACGCTGTATCCCGCACACAGCAGGGTAGGCAGAGGGAACCTAGTGTTAAGACACTCCGTTCCCCACTTTCTGCCAAATTCTGGAGGCATTCGGTTTTACAGTCACACTTCGTGCCGCTGTAACAAAACATAATAGACTTATATGTATTTGGAAAGTAAATTCTGATTGTGAGTTCATAGTTTGTAAAAGTTGATAGTGTATTTAGATATTGGAGAATATGAATACATTTTAATCATTAGTATGTACGTTACATTCATTTACAGATTAGATAGGAACCATGGGTTTTGGATCAGTGGGTGGGGGTGGTCCAGAACCACTTCTCGGTAATTGCGAGGTACGTTTCAGCTAAAAAAAATGTTTTGTGTTACGCTGCATCGATTCCCGCTATCCATAAAAGTCTTTCTCTTTAGTTGTTTAGAATTTAAGGCTATCTACCTATTCTAAAGAGGTGGAACGGAAATTGTTAATATAGAGCCTATTAAAAAACCAAAACTCATGTAAAAATACCAGCAGAGCTCAATTGAATATTATAATTATTGATTTGTTGAAAAATAGGCAGGCAGTTATTATGACCTCTTGTTTTACTTTTTAGATTTAATATCAAAGATTCTGGTTAATGATCGTCAACGGCAGACAAACAACGCTCGCGTTATCGTATTATATTGCGGTTCGCCTCTGACACATATTCGAAAATTTGCCACTTTTTTTATAGCAATGATTATAGCAATGAATTGTATACTAACCACATATCAGAATTTCATAATCGAGAAATCATATATATAACATGCAGTCTTTAAAGGATATTTTTATACTAAAATTCCTTTAGAGTTTTATATTAGATATTAGCGGCTCGCCCGCGGCTTCGCCCGCTTAAGTTACATGATTATTGATTTAATATACAGAAATGATTGACAACTATAATGACTCTTAATATGATTTTTTTACTACATTATCGTTAATTTCTATAAGAATTTTTGATTGTTTTGAATTAAAAAATACGACCAATGTTGATATGTGATATTTATAAAATATACATAAAGCTAATTATTTATTATACGTATATATTTTTGTAACATTACGCTCTTTTTACCTGTATTATGTAAGTCTCATCATAATTTTAAAACTGTTAAATGTGCTGATGTCAGTGAATAATGTAATTTACCGCTTCAGAAACAGCCTTAAATGTCAAATTAATGATTTGAGTCAGGATTCATAACTGTAATGATTACATATTAACTCCTGTACAGTTCTTAAATTAGTTACATATATTATATACTAAATTATACAATTGGTAAATATGTAGTTGTTACAGTGTACACGTAGATAGGATGTTTTTAGGCATTATTATATAGATTTATTTCAAACGAGCGAACGAACCGAAGAATTCAATTTTGTTTACTTTATTGGTTGTACTCTGGACAATAGTGCTTTAAAAATATATATTTTTATCAACAGTCATATAACCAAGACGTTTCGAATGTCATTCTTTAGCCAAGAATTTTACAAACTAATGTCTTGAGTTCATTCAATTGACGATAACTATTTTTAATGAACCGAATTTGTTATGTACCAACCTCTAATTATTAAGTTGAGTTAAAACAAAGCAATTGGTGAAACTTTTAAGTAAATCGGTTCAGTACTTTCAAAGAAAGATATGACCATACAAATCGACAGACAGACAGACAAGAAATTAAAAAAAAATATTATTGCTTTCTATTATTCTTTTTAAGCGTCCCTCTATCCATTTCAGTCAAAATTACTAAATGTGCAGACAAAATATTTTTACTGTCTTATTATGTAAATAGAGTAACATTACATTTTTTTACCTATGTTATGTACGTCTTATCATAATTTTAAAACTCCGTTAAATGTTCTGATGTCAGTGAATAATTTAATTTACTCCTTCAGAAACAGCCTTATATGTAAAATTATTGATTTAGGTAAGAATTAATAATATTCTATAAAAAAGGATTGCTGTAGTTTTTAGAGGTCAGTCGTGGCGCAGCCGCACGAAGTGTGACTGTAAACCGACTGGTTATGGGTTCAATTCCAACTCGAGGAGATGAAATATTTACTCAAATTTATATTTTTGCATGAAGTCTTTAGTGTGAAAGTGTAAGAAATACCTTCTCCTATAATGAAGTTAACTACAAAGTTTTACTCAGTAAAACTTTATAAATACATAATATCTTTAATACCCACAAATAATGACGTTCACGTAAAGTTAACACCAGCACCAACTATTAAGATTAGAAAGTCAAAATTAAAACCAAAAAATGTTTTCCATAAATGAGCTCCTTATTAAAACTGATGTATTCATACATTACATTTTATTCACTGGTTTTACAAATAAATTTTATTTTAGTACAAAAGCTTTTATAATTTTCTTTGAACTCTTTTAATATAACAAAGTTAACCGTTACCGATAATCTCAAAATGATCTTCTTCCTTGTGCTAATGTTAAAATTTGAAACATTGCTAAGACTTTAATGAAGTAATTAGGAAACATAAGTCGTTTTTTTTTAATATTATATTCATGTTTTTGGGAAAGTAAATAAAAGTGAGCAATCGGAATGACACTGATGCTTCATAGCTATTAAAATGTAACACAAAACTTACTAATCTTTATTTAAATAGTTACCCAAAAGCCTACTAAGCCTAATAACGTAGCCACACAGTTTAGTAATTCCCAGTTTATTCGGCAGGTTCTAACAGCGCCGGGTCAGTATTTAAAGGCTCAATTTCTTTTGTGTAATTACTGTGTGAAGGTTCATATATAGGTAGGGAACTAGGATAGCTTGCCGGCAGGTAGAACTACGGGTTCGGAATTTAAGTGATCTTATTTGGTACTAGTTACGCGATACAGGCGCTACATGTTCTCTAAGCGTGTTGCGAATCAGCAATGTTTATCCGAACCTCGTCTAATTATACAGTCTCTATATATTTAGACTTTAATTTGATTAGTGCTTCCATTAGAAAGATATTTGTATTTACGTACGTAATTTAACAAATGATAAAAAAAATTGTAACGATTTTTTAACATGAGACAAACAGAATAAAAAATTAGAAGAATTAACATGATCGTTTCAATAACTATTTAGAAAAATACTTATTTAGAAAACGTATAAAAATTTGAACGTAACGGGACTCGAACCCACGCCCGCTGAAAACCGACCAGTCGCTCTGACCTTTCCTAAGTGCTTTCCTAAGTGTGGATTAACACGTTAAAAATGATAAAAATGATCATATTAAATTATTTTATGGGTTATAATTTTGTATTGTATAAACATTTAATATAAATTTATATTCTGATTTCATTTCTTAATGAATAATCTTCTAATGTTAATAATCTTTTATTAACATTATGATTAAACACAAGTTATAAAAAATACAACGTACACATTACGCTTTCTTTTAGCTTCATGCTATGTTCTACTTATAGCAGAGTAAACATATAGAACCTACTGCCAAATACTGTGTGAAGAGCGCGGCGTTAAACTGTGGAATGCAACACAATATGCAATATTGTGTGGCGAAACTCAACGCCGCGCTTTGAGTACTTATATAGAATGTAAAGGGGATCAGCAGGGACGCACGTTTCATTAAATATTTCAAATAAACATTATCTTTATAGTGAAGAAGGATAAAATATAATGAAAATATTAATATTTTAATGAAATTCGGTTGAATTTATAATATTGCAGCTTTTATTTTTTTAGGTTTCTGAATAAACACAAAGATACGAAGTCTTTCCCGTCGGATCGGAAGAGATCCGCAATTTCCACATCAAATAAATACAAATCTGTTACCAAAGAATAAATATATAAAAAGAAACTTATATGTGACTAGTGGACACGCGCAGCTTCGCCCGCGTATTTGCACCCTTAGGGGTCACTTCTAAAAAAACCACAAAACACGTGTTCAATAAAATATTTTTAACAGTATGAATTAAATTTTTTATAAAAATCGGTGGCGATTTAAAGATTTTTCCGTATAAACTTTCAACCCCTTATTTGAACCCTTAGGGGGTGAATTCTAAAAAACCATGAAACACGTATTCAATGAAATATTTTTAAGAGTCTGAATTTCGAATTTTATAAAAATCGGTGCCGATTTAATTTTTTTTCCATACAAATTTTCAACCCCAATTTCATCCCTTTAGGGTTAAAATTTTTCAAAATCCCTTCTTAGTGGATGTCCAGATTATGAAAATGAACGTCTGTCCAAATTTCACGTTTCTACCATCAGCGGTTACGGCTGTGCGTGCGTCTTACCTCAGTCAGTCAGTACATGTCCTTTTATATATATAGATTACTAGAGGGCGTGCGCGGCTTCGCCCGCTTATTAGGAGCGAATTCTAAAAAAACCTTGAAACACGTGTTCAATAAAATATTTTTAACAGTCTGAATTATTTTTTTTATAAAAATCGGTGGTGATTTAAAGATTTTTCCATACAAACTTTCAACCCCTTATTTGCACCCTTAGGGGTTGAATTCTAAAAAACCATGAAATACGTGTTCAATGAAATGTTTTTAAGAGTCTGAATTTCAAATTTTATAAAAATTGGTGCCGATTTAAAAAAAAATCCATACAAACTTTCAACTCCTATTTCATCCCTTTAGGGTTAAAATTTTTCAAAATCCTTTCTTAGTGGATGTCCAGAATATGAAAATAAACATCTGCCCAAATTTCCGTTTCTACCATCAGCGGTTACGGCTCTGCGTGCGTCTTACCTCAGTCAGTCAGCACAAGTCCTTTTATATATATAGATTGCTAGCTACAACCACATATAAGTTACTTTTTATATAATTTATATATTTCTTTTTATTTAACTTTTCATAAGAATGATCTTGTCATATTCTGTTATTTATTTTTATTAAATGGCATGTTTCCAAGCAATAGCTTTTGCCTGACCAGTCTAAATAAGCGACAGCAGTTTCTAATATAAAGTTTTGAAATAACAATATTAATTTTAATTATTTTAAAAATAAATATTTTCATTAAAATCTTTAGTGTCTTACAAATCACTATTTATTTTAATTAGTAATTATGTTTGTTTCGGGCTCAGTCCAAATTCAAATTAATAAAATTTGAATTTTGGGGAAAGTTTGCGCAGATAAGTGAACACATTAGAATTACGCAACGCCAATTACGGACCAATATAAATTTACGGAACAATACATCTTAAATTTGCTTAAAATTACTTAAAATATATTTACTAATAAATGTGCAAGCAGAAGAGCCTAATTATGATATTGTCTAAATTGACGTTTAAAGAAAGATTAGTTTTAGATAATATTAGTAGTTGAATTTTCTTAGTATTCATAGTATTTCTTAGTATTTAAAACTACTTTAGAGACCAGTCGTGGCGCAGCGGCACGAGGTGTGACTGTAAAACCGACTGGTTGTGGGTTCGATCCTCACTCGAGGATGAAATATTTACTTAAATTTATATTTCCATTTCTTCGCTCTGATGTCGAGACATTGCATGTTGAACATGCGGAACTCAACGCCAGGCTTTTGCCTTGGTGCTAGAGCGAAGAAATCCAAATATTAATAAATAATAATTCATTCCCTCGAATTGGGATCGAACTCACAACCGTTGCGTTATAGCCACTCCTTTTTGTCCCCGTGTCATTAGAATAATAAATGCTTATTTTGAAATAATAATTTATTTTTCCTAACATCACTATGAGGCCGGTCGTGGCGCAGCGGCACAAAGTGTGACTGTAAAACCGACTGGTTGTGGGTTCGATCCCCACTCGAGGAGATGAAATATTTACTTAAATTTATATTTCCATTTCTTCGCTCTGGTGTCGAGGCTAAGCGCGGCGTTGAGTTCTGCCACTCAACACGCAATGCCTCCAGAATTCGGCAGAAAGTGGGGAACGGAGTGTCTTAACACTAGGTTCCCTCTGCCTACCCTGCTGTGTGCGGGATATAGCGTGAAGCTAATTTATCACTATTCTATTGCACATACAGTCCCACGACTCTAAAGGTAAAAGCACTCCCACTATACCCGAACTAGCTACTACTCCCAGGCAACAAACATTGTCTGGGGATAGTATATACTCATAAATAAAATTTAATAAATGTAAATTCATTTAACTTTATCAATATCGAAAAAGTGCTTTTTGTTTGTAACATTGTTTGTATTTCTTTGAAATTTAATTATAATATAAGCAAAGCAAATGCTAGCCCTTTATTTATTTTCAAATAAACTTTTAATTGTGTCTATTTATGCTGCTTGAAACATTTATACAAAATTACCTCCATACAAAACTACATACATTTTAAATAAAGCCTATTTCGTTTAAAACGTTTGAAAAAGCGTGGCAGTGAATTAATAAATCTCCAGCTCATAGTATACTGTTTTTTTAATACAATTTTCATGTCTAATGTATTAAACTCACTGGCTTTTCATATGCTTGATAAAATACTTGTTTATGCATATCACTTTATAGCATTCGCTTTGTTCAAATATTTATTTATGCTTACTCCTTGAAAAAACATAAAACCTTTGTTTCAGATGGCTCAATCATTTTAAACTATCAACTGACCAGTATAATACACACTCTAAGGTTTCTTAAAATAAAAGTAAATCAGCTTCACGCTGTATCCCGCACACAGCAGGATAGGTAGAGGGAACCTAGTGTTAAGACACTCTGTTCCCCACTTTCTGCTAAATTCTGGAGGCATTGCGTGTTGAGTAGCAGAACTCAACGCTGCGCTTAGCCTCGACACCAGAGCGAAGAAATGGAAATATAAATTTAAGTAAATATTTCATCTTCTCGAGTCGGGATCGAACCCACAACCAGTCGGTTTTACAGTCACGCTTCGTGCCGCTGCGCCACGACTGGCCTCTATATAAAGGCCTAAAGTTTCTTGAATCAAAAAAAAAATGTTGTTAGTAACTATTAATAAGTTTTTCTTTGAAGAGTGCAAGTATTAAGTCCTACAATCACATTTTCCAAGATTATTTGCCGCCCACAACTTTGCTTACGTGACTCTTATGACCCTTACCATGCTACTTCCATTAACCATAGATTGTGCATAAGTTTGGAACTCCAAAAGACACAATGATTCTAATAAAGTATAATAATTTATGCAAAAAAATATTTTTGAAGTTAATATTTGTAACACTGTACACTGTACTAAACAGTATACTTATAGAAGTGTCTACCTAAAGCAAATTTCCAGCTTTCGCCCAAGGGCTTTACATCAGGTGTTTTAGATCTTTAATTTTCTAATATCATTGAAAAATATACATGACGCTGAACGACTTTTGCTACAGCTAAGGCTGTGAATATAAGTATTCAATACCTTTTAATGTAACTTATAAGGTTTGGCTGCACTTCATGGACTTCACATCCTGCGTTTTTAGGATTCCGTGCCTCGAAAACAAAAACGAAACCTAATAAAAATAAAATTATTAGAAAACTCTCATCTTATTCACAAACTCTTCTTATTGGCTCTATATTAATATTCTTATAGCCAAATATAATATTAATTAATTATTATTAATTAATTATAGAATCACATGTATAAGTAGAATATTTTATTTCATTACTTTATTTATGAATCGCTGATGCTTAATGTTGTTGGGTGTTATAAACCAACAACGATCCATAACTAGCTGTACGACAGGCGTTCAACCACGCCGTCACGCAATACACAACATAAAGTATGTTAATGCGGCATTTCTATGTTGTTAACATTTATGTTTACGTGCGAAAGTTCCAAACTATTTACTGGATTTGAATGCGTTATCAGTATGGGTCTGCAGCTGTTTCCTCAATCACTTTTAAAATATAGATTTATTGTATAATACTTTGGTTCGTGATGTGTCTAGTGGTAAAAATGTTTTATCGTATAGATCTTAATTAAATCAAGATATAGAGGTAACAGTGTAAAAAAATATTTTATAACGAATTAATTCGTAGTTTATTAGCCCATCAGAAGAAAATATTGGTAATAGGATATAGGCTATCAGAAATTATATATTAGCTAGAATCTAATTTAATTTTAAAGACAACGCACCTGTAGCTTCTCGAGTATTACACGGGGTCGTGGGCGGCGGTGATCACTTACCATTAGACCTATACGCTCGTTTGCCTATTCTTTTTCCATAAAAAAAAATCTCGACAACCCTGGTATAAACAGAGTTCTTCCAAGGAACAGCGAAGAGCGTATCTTCCTCTCCATTGCAATTGTTAACTGTCGTTAGTTATTATAAGAGAAAAAAGCACAAGAACACCGCCCCGCACCTTCGTCGTCTAACACAAAGGATGCCGCTGCGTCAGTCATCATTGAACAGTTGTGTGAAATTTTTATGAGGGATTTACGCTTTTCAATAGAAATATTGTATTAGCTTATGATTTTGTGTGAATTAGATTCATGATGTTAATTTATTTGTGAAATATATAAATCAACATTATGAACCACCAATATATGTCGTTGAGCGTACTACTGCAAAGCGACCGGTATGTTAAATACACACGTATGCATTCCACAGTCGAGTCGTCTAGAATGTTTTCTACGTTTGAACAAATCTAGTCCGCCTATTTGATTAATAGACGAATATCCGAAATCCTCTACATACACCACATATTCCAGGACATTGAAACACACACCCGAACAAGACAGGTGGACACGTTTACATACTCCGGGGCTGGGACATCAGCACCACACCTCTACTTGTAGAGCAACAGTAGAAGTCATTACATCTTTTTCCAACGCCACAGGAGCATCGCTTGCAAATAGCAAGACAGTATCTAACACGATATAATGAGCATGGCTAAAAGGAACGATCCTTTTAGCCATTTTAATAAGGACATTTAACAATATAATAATATTGTAATTTTGGTCAACGCTCACTTTGATCTACAATATGTGTTATCACTTATCACTACACATTTTTTTTTCTATTATAAGAAATTAATTCTTATAAGATCATGCCATTATAGATTACGAAACATTATATTATATTTATTTTATATTTAGTAGGAGTTTTTCAGTGCATCTTATTTATTAGAGATTGACTCGCTGCGTTCCCCATCTATACCAGAATGATTTTTACTCTCGGATCGCCAATATACGATTGACTCCGTTAAGCAAAATATTATATGTGCTATATTTAAATATTTTATAATTAACAATGCTAATTAATAAATGTAAATTAGCCATGTATATTTAAATTTTCTTATAATATTTTTTTATTTACGTTGTATCCCGCTCATACCAGGTTACCCAGGGAACACTGGCGGAAGGAACCTGGTACCTTAGTCACACTTCGCTTGTCCATTAAAATTTTCAGAGCATTGCGTGTTGAGTGGGTAAACCCGACTCCGCACTTTGGCTTACCAGAGCGACGAAATGTAAATAATTAACTCCTTCGTATGGAAAACCAACCCACAACCGTCGCGTTTACAATCAGATCCTATGTGACTGTGCCACGACGGCGGCCTCAAATTCTACTATTATTAATATATTGTAAATATATATTGTAATACGAATATAAACCTAAGTAAATACGCACTATAGTTAATACACGAAGTCGATTTGATTCCACCATTATCCAAGTTTGTGGGTAAACGATGTTATCGCAAAAGTTAAGCTATCAGACTCTTTCCATTTATTAAAGTTTCATCCAACTGGGCCATACGAGAGCACCGATTCCAATATAGGCTGCGAACTACTTTGTGTGCTAACTAGTGACCCGCTTCAACACCGCGCGATTAACTTTTTGTTGCAAAAACTAAAATCCGATCACGTACAATGAAATTTTTGGTGTAAACTATAGAGTATTCTTCTATAATGGTATAAACTATATAGTATTCTTAGTGAACATTGAGTTTAGTCCTACATGACAGAATAATAAAACCTTTAAACATATTAAAAATGCAACAGAATGGTTTTTTTTTTTATGAAATCATAACATATTTTGGTACATATTATCTTAAAGTTTAAAATCTTAAATTGTTGTATTTTTTTAACTAAAAATATAGTAAAAAAGTAAACAAAAATATTTTTCTTTCTATATTACTTTAAAAAATTACAACAAAATACAATCAACTGTGACTGTGCAAGTTATTGTTGTAAATGTTCTCTCAGAATCTATAAAGATAAGTGGCTATTATTGTGGTAAAGAGTGCTACAGACATCCTAAAGTTTCCCTCATTATCCGAGCCCGGCTCGCTACTACGTATATATATCTATATGTACGAGTAAGTGTTTAATTACTCTGCCTTTGTGTTATAAATACTAGCAGTTGTCCAAAATATATACTAAGTAAGCTTTGAATTAATGGAGGAGAGTTCTGACGCAAGGGCACAAAGTATGATTGTAAACGCAACTGGTTTTGGGTTCAATCCCCACCCGGAGAAGTGAAATATTTATTTAAATTAATATTTTTGTTTCTTCGCTCTGGTGTTGAGTTGTATTGAGCTCCGCCACTCAACATGCAATGCCTTCAAAATTTAGCGAAAAGTGGGGAACACCTTAACAAGGTTCCTAACAAGGTTCCTTCGTTCAAAAGTGCTGTGTGCGCAATACAACGTGAAGCTTTAAAAAAAATAAGAACTACTAAAACAACTACTCAAAGTTCCAATATTAAAAATACTGTTAGAGTTGATAAAAAATATGATAAACAAAAATTGTATTTAATCTGGTGGCTATTTGCAATCGATTGAATAAATTGCAAAACAAATACTTAACCCACCATCGGTGACGTTAATCTGACTTACATCGTTGGTGACCCCGGTCTAACTTTAATAACTTTATCTTTCATAAATATCTTAAATCGGCCTTTATCATTCTTATGACATTAGGTATTTTTGAAAAATAAATAATAAAAATATATATCGTTCTAACCCAAAAAAAAGTACACATCCCCTCGAAAACTGCTCTTCTTGTACTGTCAATCAAGTACTGCATAAAGGCACTACGAAATTACTTAATAAGAATATAGAAAAAAAAGAATGTAACATTTATGAGGATATAAAAAATGAATATTTGGTTTCTCTACTTTACGCTATCCGCGTTCTCGGTACCGAACTTTTCGTAAAGCACCAACAGGCATCGATCATCGATCTCCAATATTTCTGAAAGTCATAGTCTCAATACTCTGGGCAAGTTCAACTGTGTCTGTCGTTCTGTTGTATTTTTTAGTAACGGTAGTCCGAAGGATAAATGATGGAATTCTTTGATAGAATTCCATTATTTTAAGTGCTGTTATGGAGAAAAGTAATTTCGGGAGACGTAAAATTAGGGAGATACTCGAAATCGAAAAGCATGAAGACGAGCCTCCCGATGAGAATATGGTTGATGATAGTCACCATATTCTCTTTGGGAGCTCGTCGCGAGACAAAAGATATATGCAGGGACCGTAGCTTTATTGCGTTGTTCATTTTGATAACTCTGCTTGGGTTAAAATTTCTGACAGAATTAAAGATCATACTATTAAGTAAATAAATATTTCAAAATTACCAATAATGTGACCCGAAATACATATAAAGGTGTACATGATAGAAATCATTTTGCTTTTGTTTTATAATGTATAACATTTATCTGTCCATTTCTAGGATATTTTCGAAAGCGACCTTAGTAGAGTTGTTGCGCATTTAATTAGATATAAAGAACAGCTTGGACAGGGAAGCCTACCCTCGGAAACAAGCAAACACTACAATAAAAAAAATAAAATTAAAAAATATTTGCCTTCTGCTTTGTAAGCTATAATTTCTTAGGATAAAGACCAGCACAGGCGAGCCGCCAGTGTCTGAGGCCAGTCATGGCGCAGGCACACAAAGTGTGCCTGTAAACGCGACTAGTTCTGGGTTCGATCCCCACTCGAGGAAGCCAAATATTTATTTAAATTAATAAAACCATTTGTTCGCTCTGGTGTCGAGACAAGGCGCGGCGCTGAGTTCCGCCACTCAATACGCAATGCCTACAGAATTCGGCGGAAAGTGTGGAACGGAGTGTCTAAACATTATGTTTCCACTGCCTACCCTGCTGTGTGCGGGATACAGCGTAAAGCTGTTTTTTTACATATTAAGATTTATGTACATTATATTAATACAATATACATAGTAGGTAAGTCTGTAGGGTCATATTTTTATTCCCTATAAAAAAAATAAAAAAGACACGACTACACTTTTCCCCTCGAAACGTTAGAATAAAAGAAGGCAACAGTCTGTTGCAGACAAGTATTTAATAAAACAAAACGCGGTTTCGGACGGAAGCGAGCAGCGATTGCTCACGCCACTGCACGTTACGCCAATCCATTGCGCCTGTTGTTTCATGTTCAATTCGTCAGCGATAGAAAATTGAAAAGGCTTGATTGGCTGCAGTTGGAGTCGGAATAAATCCGTTGGCTATACTCGGATGGTTTCAAAGGTACGTGAAACTTGTAAAATGAACGATTGCCACTTTAGATTTCTATTATGCCTATTTTCTTTAGTATCTATTCTCTCTATTTCTGTAGAATGAACTGGTAACGGAGAAATGATGAGTTAACAAATTATATTTTTTAATTAATATTAGTTCAATTGAACTACTAAAGCATAGTCAAAGTCTATTTTCGACTCGATTAAAACATAGGGATTTGAATGATGAAACGACGCTACATTTACTACAATGAAACTCGGAAAATAAACACATTTTCCATATAAATGTAATTTGACACTGGGTTAAACGATAGTTTCAGTATTGTACATTTTTAAAGTTATATATTAATAATAAAAAAATACAATTACCACTAGCAACTACTACATTAATCGTTAAATATATCAAGAAATAAATAAAAGCATTAGGTACAAAAGAGTCTTATATGAGGCCACATGACAAAATTACTGTTACCTAGTAAAGAGACACAATAACGAACAATCCAGCTATCTATATATATATGTAAATAAAATTTGGGTCTCGTGTATCGCGCTTCCTTTCTACACAAAGTCGTCTGCTGAGAAACTCAAACACGGTGCTCTACTAAATTAAGTTAGCAACTCTGAGGGATACCTTCCCATGTCACACTTCCCTGCTCCCTCTGCCGCACATAAACATACTTACCCTCGTGGTATCTTGTAAACACTTCATCTATGTAATAGTCCAAAAAAGTTCAGTGCAAAACTAAAATAGTTTTTAAATAAATCTTTACTTTATTCATTGTTCCATTTCAATTTTATGTACTCATGTTAATCAATATTCATGAATCTGTAAATAAGTAATAAAATCCCAGAAAGTGAAAGAGACGTCTAAGCAAATAAACGTAGGAAACGTCTTAACTAGACTGAATTATCAAATCTTGGTAACATATAACAGTAAATGGTCATATCATAAATAATATGAGACCGTCGTGATGCAGGGGGTGTAACTGTAACGCGATGGTTGTGGGTTCATTCTCCACACGGGGGAATGAATTATTATTTATTAATATTTTCATGTCCTCGCGCTGGCATCAAGCAAAAGCCGGGCTTTGAGTTCCGCTACTTAACACACAATGCCTCAAGAATTCGGCGGAAAATGGAGAACTTATCTCAGGGTTCTCTCTGCCTACCCTGCTGTGTGCGGGATACAGCATGAAGCTGGTTTTGTTTTATAGTTAATATCAAGCTATAAACTAGTAGAAACTATTTGAAAACTTAACAAGCTTTCATTTCAATCGACTGTGAAATTCAATTAATTATATTTTGAACTTTACTTTGAGAACCACTCCTATACTGGACAATATTAATTGGCTGCGTAAATACTTAATTATGCTAAAGCTAATTGCTGACAAATAAATAATATACTATTTACATAAATTAAGTGATATATGAGAGATATATTTTTCAGAGAGTAACAAACATTATAACATTTAATCTCCGTACATTCCGCTCAAATAATAAATATATATAAATAAAATATTGTTTGATCATTCTTGTTGTGTTTAGTTCAATGTCGTTTCAATGCTATAAGAAAAATATTTGTAAATTTACAGGAAATATTTAAGAACAGTTTTTGTAAAATTTTATACGTTTCGAAATATTTTTAATAAGAAAAAAAATCAGCTTCTCGTTTTTTCCCGCTGCAGGGTAGACGGAGCCTAGTTTTAAGACACTCCGCTTCTTTCTTTCCGCTGATTTCTGGAGGCATTGCGTATTGAGTGTCTTTGCGTATTGTCCCTGTGCCACGACTGGACTGTATGCGTCATTTTAAACACCTATTCTTTATAAACAGATCAGATGAATAAAATAAAAAAAAACTTATAATTCCCATATTCCCACTCCCAATTCCTATATTTTCCCATTCATATATTATCATGATAAAAATACAATAAAGTAAAGTAGCCGATAGAGAGACAATCACTGAAATAAAGTGAGCAGCTGTTGCAGAAATGTATAATCATATTTTCATTTATTTCATCTGAACAGATTATTGAAAAACAATACACTTGGTTTTTATTGTTACGTCGGCATAATAATACGCTTTTAACACATTTTTGTATTTATGTACAGTAAGTATATTTAGTATTTACAAGAGGGCCCGAGCGGCTTCGCCCGCTTATTAGGAGTGAATTCTAAAAAAACCACGAAACACGTGTTCATTAAAATATTTTTAAGTCTGGATTTAAATTTTTATAAAAATCGGAGGCGATTTAAAGATTTTTCCATATGAACTTTCAACCCCTTATTTGAACCCTTAGGGGGTGAATTCTTAAAAACCACGAAACACGTGTTCAATGAAATATTTTTAAGAGTCTGGATGGTAAGATAAAGGTTCCTTTTTTCTTAAAGCTACGGAACCCTATGAAAGTTTAAATTTTTGAGGCCATATACAAACTAGATTGTGACTATGGCTTATCACATATCGCTCAAACAAAGAGAAGCATCGATGTTAGGGTGAACGAACACATCTCAGATGTGAACAATGGGCATGTATCGAAGTTAGCTATATGTGATGGTCATAATATTAATACCAGAACTAGGCTTAAACTTAGTACACCCGTACTCAAGGCTTGTAAAACCGGTATTGTTCGAATACAGGTAACATTGGCCTTGAAGATTACCGGTATTTTCATAATACAGGTATTGAATTTACCGGTATACTCAGCGGGACCTTTATAATTACAGATAAAATACTGGTGATTATAAAGATTTTTGCTTACTAATGTAATATATGTTCAATTTGTAATTTCCAAAAAATGACTTAAAATAATAAATTTAATGACTGTTGTCACCTTGACCTTTAATTTTCACACTTTGAGGTTTTGTTTTTTTTTATTTTCGACCCTGCGAGGTTTTATTTATTTTAATGTGTGAAGATCTTAATTTTATTTACATACTCTTTTTGATGGCAACTGCGTCACAGTGGGTTCAATTCCCAGTCGATAATATGAAATCTTACATCTTACTTTATCTATGTACATATATAACTATATATATTAAATAACTCGTGTACACCGCCTGCCGTTCTAACTACTCCTACACTTTAAGGTTGCCTGGAAGAGATCGCTCATAGCGATAAGGCCGCCTGCTGTACATTTTCTTCTATTTCTTTGTGTTTCTTTTATTTATTTATTTGTATGTTTGTGGTGTACAATAAAGCATATTATTATTATTATTATTATTATTATTATGAAAAAATTAATATTATCCTTTTGATCGCTCTAATAAAGAGGTTAATTAAAGCGAGGAAAGCAAAGGTGAGGCCAGTCGTGGCGGTCAAAGTGTAACACTCGGTGTTTTCCTCTGAATGCGAGAAAACTTGAAAAAAAGTATTTTAACATAGTAGAAATATAAGATTCATATGTATATCTTAGAATCTGTTTATTGCAATTATACACTAGTAGATTTAAGTAATCATTTTTTTTTCATCCTTGAAATTTAATAGAAAAACCGTTTAATAAAAGTATTTTTATTTCAATAGCAAATGAAATATTTAAAATAAATACTTAAAGGAGACTGAAACTATTCCATACATTTTTGGGCCCAGAATGTAAAGATATGAAAATGGTATGATTTAATAGATTTAGGTACATCATTCCCTCCCTGAAATCTAAATAAATTTTGGCAATCTGAGAGCTGAGTCATTAGAGATTTGATAAAAGTGAGGTTAAGTTCGCAGCACAATTTCTTGAACATCAACTTCTATAAAATATGTGATCACTGAGTTGTTTAAGCATTAATGTTTATTATTTATAAATAAAACACATTTTAATGAATATTTTATTCTTCTTAATAATACTCATAACATGAGCACAGCAGCCTACCATTCGTCTTCCTACAATACAATTGCAGTATTTCATAGCAATAGCTTCCCTTCCTCTACGAAAGCTGTCAACTAAAATGTAACAGAAATATATTTTCCTGCTTATATGTCGGGATTATATCACACCTCTAAGTAACCAGGTTGTGGTGGTTTTCATCGTCT
>JAATLQ010008921.1:45209-60559 GCA_013421005.1 Heliconius erato x Heliconius himera | reverse complement strand
TGATTAATATTCTTTAGTATTAAAATGATTAATATTCCTCCCGTCGTAATTAGTGTTTAACTCCACAGAACGTTTTTTGCGTTATCAAGATTCGTTAGTACCTACTATTGGTCAATAGATAGCGTTCTTGTATCGATTTTTTAATATCTCAAATATAAACTTCTTGAAAACTTAAATACTTATATCTTTAGTATTAAAATGATTAATATTCTTTAGTATTAAAACGATTAATATTCCTCCCGTCATAATTAGTGTTTAACTCCACAGAACGTTTTTTGCGTTATCAAGATTCGTTAGTACCTACTATTAGTCAATAGATAGCGTTACTTGTGTCGTTTTTTACTATATCAAATATTAACGTCTTGAAAACTTAAATACTTATATCTTTTGATAGAGTGAAGCGATTACAATGAAATAGAGACTAAAACCTACCTTGATTTATTTGTAATTTTTATGTATAAAAGTTGCTTAAATTTATTGTGTACTTTTTACGTGATACGTGTTCACATAAACAGACAAACAGACAAACAGACAAACAGACAAACAGACAAAAATTCCAAAAATGTTGGAAATGGATTCTGTTAGTTATCCTTTAACACCCTGGCTAATTTTTTCTTAAATATTTTCAATGTACAGAAACGACCTTTCTACAGATTTATTATAAGTATAGATTATCTCGGAAACACTACAAAGGTATATCCCGCACACACCAGACAGACGGTATGTATTATATCCTAACAAAAAACTCTAAAAATGCTAAAAATAAGGAAATATGTTCATAATATGCTTTTAATATCTGAAAGTGCAGTCAGCACTTTGTACCTCGCCTCAAATTCGAATCTTATTCCTAAGTTACACGTAGAAGATTCTGAAGTAACTATTCAAGCTAGACAGTTGGTAACTACTATGCATAGTTAGTAAACACTAGAGGTAAAGAGGTAAAGTTCAATTTCTACCAATACGAAGACCTCATACTTTAAACTTTAAGTTTCAGCTTACTTAAAATATATTTTTTTATATTTTATACTTATTATATTTTTTATTACGTTTCGACATTTCATTACAAAGGATAAAATGGGTCCCTTATTAAGACTCTGCTAACTCTCCGTCTGTATGATCTGTCTGTCTGTCCCTAATCAATCTAAATTATTTAAAATAAATTTAATTATTTGTATTATTTTATACTCTGTTTGCTCCGTCGTAGTTTAATTTTCTGTAAAAAAAAAGGGTCACCTGAGACCGTTAGGCTGTAATAAGGTCGCCCTTCTTGCTAGATTGTTTATTTTATTTATGTGGCACTCAAGGAAAATTGTATATATTATGAAAATTGTTGAGCTTTTGTATGTTACATGGTTTCAACATGGTGCAGTTAAACGCGATAGTTCTGGGTTTGGTGCCTCGGAGTTGCCTCCGGATAATTATATTTTATTTTTTTGTTTGCTCGGGTAGACATAAACGGTCAAAAAATGTTTTTAACGACATTACGTTATAGTTTTAGGCCGTCGCAGCGGCACAGCGTCTAACAGTATACGCGATGATTATTGATTCGATTCCTATTCGAGGAAAATAATTATTTTCATTTCTCGTTCTGGTAACTATTCCTCTTGTTATTAGTTGACTTGCATTGAGTTCCACTAATCAACACGGAATCTTTTAAGCCCGAGTGATAAAGATAATACAAAAAAAAAACAAATAGTAAAAAATGTCATAATTTTGAAATGTTTTTAAATTTTATAAGTAATCAAAATAAAGGAGAAAAAGAAACTATGTTAATAATTTGTCAATTTAATTAAAAATAAGATTTATATAAACAAACCAATTCATGTTCACTACTAGTTAGTATACACGATAAGGTCCTTAAACTGTGAAAAAACTTAGCCCATCTTTACTACCAACACGAATTTGTAGTTTGTTTGAGCTTCTCAAAATCTAAAATATTTAAGATACCTAAGAAACCTTAAAACTTTAAATGAATACAGAATGTGCTTATAGAAATCTATCAAAGAAAATCTTTCGAGTAAAGCTCGGGTTTAACATTATCTATTTAAGTTCACTGCTTTGTAATACTAAATGTTTGTTGCGTTCGGTTTCTTTTTAATTGAAATTGCTTTTGATCGATCTTTTAATAAGGAGTTAGTGTTTATAATTGATTTAAAGGTATATTTTAATTTTAGTAGTATTTACCTCTGTATGCTTGTTATATATAAATTTATAGAGATGTAATATAATTAGTTTTACGGAGTATTAAAATATCCCCTACCCTACAATGCGTGTTCAGTGGTGGAAGTCTTTATATCAGAACAAGGAATCGAATAGAATAGAATTCGAGTGGGAATCAAACACCGAACGTTTGTGCTTATAGTTAGGGACTGTGTCAATGTACCACTACGACGTCAATGAAATTATATTATTTGAATTTTACATAAAATTCAACTCAAAAAAAGTGCTTAAGGGGTGTAGTTTTTGAAACTTCGAACAGTTTTTGTAATTTCATACACAGACAGATTTTATTAATTCATATGGATATCTACAACCATAATTTTACTATTACTCACATCGTATCGATACGACAGCCTACAGAAGTTGCTGAAAGTCCTAGAGAAAATTATAGTTACACGATATTACATTTAAAATTCACGCTGTATCTCGGGCACAGGCAGAGATAACCTGGGAACCTAGTATGAAGACTCTTTTCCATTAAGACACTTCTGTTCCCCACTTTCTTTTAATTTTTAAGGCATTGAATGTAGAGAGACGTAATTCAACGTCGCACTTTGCCTCGTTACCAGAGCGAGGGAATCAAACTATAAAATATTACATACCCCGAGTAGGAATCGAACCCGCAACCGTCATGTTCGCATGTTTGTTATTAAAAATATGTATAAATATGAATCTGACGGAAGTGGTTTTGTTTGTGTCATACAAAAATTACAGTCATCGGTAAAAACTCGAATTGTAAAAGCAATTTAATCCCCTACATATGAAACGAAAATTCGTTGCTCTTGACGTTATTTGAAATATAAATTAGATTAGAAATTGTAAAAATGGAATATGGCCAAATAAAAACAAATTAACAATTCAAAAACCAAAAGAATTCAACATTTATAGCTAACAAAAATAAATATTTATTGAATAATATTTTGTTTACACTTAGTTAGTACATTACGGAACCTTCGGTGGATGTCTCTGCCTCGCACTTGACCGGTTTTTTCATCAGGTTACACAATAAAGACCAGAAGAAAATTTTAATAGACTTTTTATTGCTTTCATTGATTTATGTGCATTATTATATATGTAAATAACGAGGTAAAGCGCGGAGCTGACGCCGCCAACGACTGACCTCCACTCAACAAGCAATGCCTCCAGAATTCGGCGAAAAGTTAAGAAAGAAAGTGTCTTAATAGGAAGGGAGTGCCTTAACACAAGGTAACTAAATTCCCAGGTGCGAGGTGCGAATACACCGTGAGGCTACAACGAAAAATGCTGCTAAAATTCCAAAAATATATATTTTTTTAACTTACATAAATAAGCTATATATTTCATACTATAAGGTCATTATTCTCGCAATCCCTTTTCGATCCTACTTGGCTTAAGCTTGGTTGTGACGCGCCACAAAGAGTGACCATGCGTAGAAATTGAAGAGTGCTTTTAATAAATGTATTACCCATTACGGTAGATACAAAATTGCTTTTAGTTTTTTTTTATTTCACTAATATTTTTTTTCATATGTTGCATGATGAGAGAGTGACGGATGGATATTGAGTTGCGGAACTTAACGCTGCGTTTTGTTTTGTTGCAAGAGAGAGGAAATGTAAAAAATCATTTCCTAAGTGGAAATCGAATTTAAAACTGTTGCGTTTACAGTTAAACGCTGTGTCTCGACGACACGATATATTCATAACGTACAAGTAATATTAGATTTTTTTCATATAATTATTTTGATAATGTACATATTTATATGATTAAAATTGAAAGCGAATTTCGTGAATACTTATCGAGTACCTAATTTACACGCTCGAGAGATTCGCACGTTACTATAAAATGTTCTCTATAATAATTGGTATTTACAGTTCATTTTTAATATTAATATTTAAATAAAACACGTTCCGATATAAAATCACTAATGATGTTGGATGCATTAAGCGGTAATTAAAATGGAAAATAGCTTACTTTTGCCCGACTGACTCATATACTGTATATATTTTCTACTGTCTATATTGACTATTTCATATTATCGTTATCATTAACGTGATCACCCGCATTATCAATATCTCTGAGGTCGCAGCATCATCACTTATCGCATCTTCAGCTTACTTATTGATGGCAAATTATTATAATATGTATTTCGTAAATAGCAAGGTTCAGCGTAGAAGTAAGCCAAGGGAACCTAGTGCTAAGACACTTCGTTCCCTTCTAAGTAGTATCAGAATAATGTGAATATTGAAATTAATTTATTCAAAAAGGTTACTTAGTAAAATTGATCCACATCCTATATCAATGTGGGCCGTTCCAAATCCTTTCCTATTAAAAAATATTTAAATTGGACCTCAGCCCATGTAAGGACACTTTGTTCAAATATGGGCAAATTGCTTGCGGTATTTCTGTTTACGAGATGTACGTTTCGTTATGTTATTATACTAATTTTATTAATTTGGCGTGTCAGTTTTGGTTATAGGAATGTTATGATATTCATTATAAAATCTAAGAAACTGAATTTGACCGTTCTGTAAAAAACGTATTATAATAAAGCTATAGCGTTGATTTAATTCCCACTTGGGGGAATGTAATAACGCTCTGGTAACAAGGCAGAGCATGTGTCTCAGTGGGAACGGAATATCTTAACACTAAATTCCCTCTGCCTTCCCTGCTATGTGTGGGAAAAAGAGTCTGACCAAAAATAAATTTGAAACAATTGATACTGATTTTGCTTTTAATACTAGTTAAATCAAACTAAATCCGTACTTTATCAACACTCACAACACAATCTATGAAGGCAAGGCATTTATAATTTAAAAAAAGATTTATTCTTAGTACATATTATATAAGGTCCATACAACTTCTTTACACAAAAAGAAGGTTCAAAAGCAAAGGCAGCGGTGCGTCGCGGAGCATTCATAAACAAACAAAAAGGTAACACTTTTTTCGGACGAGACGTGATTTGGCCTATACCTTTTAAGATATTTCACTATAACGAACCTACTTTTGCAGTACGAGTAACTCATTTATTATGAACGACGACCTTTTGAAAGTTTCACAATTACTAATGAAGTTAGTAAAAGTTAAACGTATTTTTTTTGTAGTAGAATATTTGAGACTGTACCATTACTATTTTAGAAACCTGTACCTTTTAGATAAATGAAAAGGGACAGCTATTTTGTGAATATTTGATTTTCATGATTTTTTATCGTATATTTTGTTTTTTACACCTTTATATTTTGTCCTCTATATCAGCCTAGGTAGAGAAATACTAATATTAAGACACTCCATTCTCCGCAATCCAGAACATTCCGTCTGTCGTGGTCACACTTGTAGCTTTTTTATATAAACACCAAACCGGTAACCACTAAACAACTAATTCAAGTGCCTTAACAATCTGTATTATTTATTGATAGTTCTATTTGTAAGAAAACGGCACAAAGTAAAGACCTCACGCCCTACATTTGTTACTGTCATCATATAAAAGAAGTTGCTATTTGTTCTGTATTGATCGTTTGTATGGATTGATGATTATTTTGCGAGACACTCACTTTAGTTGGCTACAGACAATGTCGATATTGAAATGCAGTTTCATTTTCATTTTTTTTTTCTATTTCGTATAATAACAAATAAACAGTTTATCTATTAATTATCAAGAACATTATCTTGGTTTAATATTTATCTATTCATTTAAGACCACATTTTCCTGATCCACATGTCCCGTGTAAACTAATTAAGACTTAAGAAGAAAACGTATAAAAAAATTTACATAGCGGGATTTCAACCTGCGCCTCTTTGGAAACCGTGAAAGCGATCTGATCAACTAAGCCATGCGTTCTCATCGAGCTGCGTCAAAATTCTTATACGTTTGTTACAACTTATTTATCTTGGTAGTATCTCTGAAGGGAGATTTTTACAAATTTCCGCTATCCAAAGACTTAGAATTATCGTTTGGCAACAGAGAATACTATTGATTTAAATCTTTTACAGACATAAATGTCGATGAGAAAGTATGGCTTAGTTGATCAGAGCGATGTTGAACAGTTTCAAAGGGGCGTGGGTTCAAATCCCGCTACGTTCAGTCAATTTAATACAGCTAACAACCCCAGTCGGATATTAGATTAGTAAAAAGTAAAAAAAGTTCTACAATTTTAGAATTTCAAGTCTGTAGTTCCAAGTAACAGAGGCGTATAAAAATAAAATTAGTGTTTTAACTAACTTAAGAAATTTCTAACCTTTAGGCATTTGCCAAGTACTTATTAAGTTTCTTTAGAAAATGTTTAATTTTGAATGTTAAGCTTTAAAATTTAGTTAGAGATATAAAATTAGAGATGTTTTATAATAAAAATAAATTTCTCTCTGCTTACCCTCCTACGTACGGACCTTAGTATAAAGCGAATGAGGTGTATCGATATGGCTTACGGAGTAAGTTGTGCGGAACGGAGTTTCTTAATAATGGGTTCCCTCACTTTGCCTACCCTGTTGTGTGCGGGATACAGTGTGATGCTGTATATAGGTGTATATAATTTCTTTTATTTATATTATATCAAATGAAACGTTTACGATTTCATCTAATAATTTGTTTAAAAAAAACAAAACGTGGGATAAGATGGGATAAAATGTGGGGAAAAATGTCTTAATAAACACTTATGATGAGCTATATTTATTTGACACATTTTAAACAATAGTTTTGCCTCTTCTGCGTACATTTGACACATTGTGGGAACTCAATTTTTTTTTATGTTAGATGGTGGAAGTTACGTGCTACATCTTGATTAGTTATTATCATGACTAAATTTTTTATAAACAAAAAGACATATACAAAAAAAAGATCTATGATGTTTCATTGCCGAAGAAAAGTATGATTCGCTTGACTTCTGACTGGAGGTTTACATATATATTGATAGGTATGATTTTTCATACTTAATATGTTGTTTATACGTATATTAGTATATTATGCACCTTTTTATATCCAATACTTTTAACTAGGCTGTAGGTACTATTAACGTTTCATTGTCCCTTATTAATAATTTAAAAAATATATGACTTTTGAGGCCACTCGTGACACAGAGGCACAAGCGAGTGACTGAAAGAGAGAAAGAGCGGCTACAGGTTGTAGGATTGATTCCCACTCACTCACTCACTCTTAATACTAGACGCCCTCTGCCTGCTTGCAACATGGGATACAGCGTGAAAGCTGAAAAAAATATGACTTTGTACAATCAGTAATATGAGTCGTATGTAGAAATTTCATTGTACATATTTATATTCGAAAAATCACAAATGTAACTTACATGCACTCAAACTAAAATGTTAAACCAGCACACGACCTCAAGATGTTTCTCGACAGTTTATTTATTCTCTGTCAACCACGTCTTATGAAAATAGTGTAGTTAAATAATTATATTTTTATGCTAACATTCTCTAAATTGAAATCAAAATATTTTTATTATATTTTATTTTAAATATTAAAAAAAAATTAAAATATTGGAAAGGTTAAAAATAATTTTAGAAAATGTATAAAAAATTTACCATGATAGGAGTCCCCGCCCGCGCCTTTTCGATACCATCCAAACGTTCTGAACTCTAAGCCATACGTTCTTATCAAGCTACATAAGCTAGAAAGAATTCTTAGTCTAGTTCGTTGGATGCTGTATCCTGCACGTAACAGGGTGGGCAGAAGGAACCTAAGCTATTTTAATTTATCTAAATAAAGTAATGTCTTCTTTAAATATTTTATTAGTTATTTATATATTTTTTCAGGTTAAAGTGATCATTAAAAAATATTAGCTGAGCTGTCAGTTGACCTACAAATGACATAGGTTTCTACAAGGTCATGTATTAATAAAATGTATTACCACAGGTATGTTTACACATATTAAAAGTAGTAGAGAGAATATATTAAAAAAGTAAAGCTTATTAGATAGTTTAGTTTCATAGAAAAGCTTCTTTTTTACCTTTTCGTAAAATATATTTTCTGATTTTTTGAAGCTGATTTTCTGTTCACAAAATTACATAATTTCTACGTTTACAGTAAAAGTCTAACAAAAGGCTACAATTAAAATATACTCCAAAATTACAAATTTTCGAGACAAAGTGAATAGTTTACGTCAAAAACTAGTGACGTCACCTTTGAGACGCAGCTTGAGCGACGCCATTCAGTGTTTACGTTCAAAGCGTCCATCGAGGGTTGTCATTAGATTCACGGTACTGAAATTTACACTTTGTGTTGATTTTTTTTATTTTGATTACTTTTGGTATGTTTTTTTATATTTAAATTAAAAATATATTATATTACAGTTTTAGATTATATTTAATTTTTTATAAATACTAAAAGGTTTCGTTCACAACTCACTTCGCTTCCCAAACCCATACCATATAAAAAAACCTATTGATATACAGGATTTTGCTAACTTACTTTACTAAAAAGAGTCGATGAGTATAAAACTATTTAATATTATAGAAATATTAATATTGTTATAACAGCAACAGATCTCTACACACACAGATATCTACCTTACAGCTAGTGTTTCAAATATTTTAAAGTCGTACTCATAGGCAGTATTTTGAATTCGGTAAGTCATATTATGCAAACATATTATATTACGGATTTTTTATTTACTTACATAATAATAGATTTTTCTAACTATCTACGCTACAGTAGCTATAGCGTATTTAATTATAAAAATCTGTTTATTCTCTTAACTTCAAAATTCATAAGATCAGATATGGTGCAAAAACGTAATAGGTTGTGGTTTCAATTTCCACTCGAGAAAATGAAATATTTAATATTTTCATTTCCTCCCTTTAGTAAAGAATCAAAGCGCGGGGTTAAGTTCAGGAATTTCACACGCAAAACCTCCAATATTTGGTAGAAAGTGGTTAATGGAAGTGCCTCAATGAATACATGAAATACAGTAAGATTTTCTGTAATGAACGTAAGCTTTTGCGCTTCAAGCAAGTATAAGTGAAAAGCAGTTATGATTAAATGTACGGTTATTGAAAATACCGGAAGCGGCAGACGTTGGATATTCTATGCAAGTGCATTTCCATTTGCAACATTGTATTAAATTTTGTATAAGTGCACAAGTGGTGAATTCTGTGAAATGGTTTATCTCCTAGTAAAAATGTATGGAATTATGTGTTTCAATATTTTATATGTATTTAGTTTCAAGAGGCGAATATGAAGCCAGTCGTGGCGCAGCACGAAGTACGACTGGGTTTGATCGCTCGATTAAATTAAATATTTATTTGAATTTATATTTCCATTTTTTGCACTGGTGTCGAGGCAAAGCACGGCACTGAGTTCCGCCACTCAACACGCACGAACTGACGCCTCCAGAATTTGGCGGGAAGTGGAGAACGGAGTGTTTTAACACTACGTTCCCTACGTTCCCCAGCGTGAAGCTGATTTATTTTATCTAAAATCTGTTGGGATATGAGGCTAATTAAATAACTAGCAGTATTTAAGAGATATACATGTGAATCTGTGTGGGTCTATTATGCGTAAATATTTTTTTATGACATCGCAATATATTTTTCTTATAAAATATATTTAGTTTTATATAACAAAATTTTAAGGTTAAACAATTTCCACCTTATTTTACTTTTTATTAATTTAATATCCGACCGGGGTTGAAAAGTAAATTCGAAATTTTCTTATAGAGTCTGAATAAGCTTTGAAAATTACAGGTTGAATGAGGCACTTAAGAATTTATTTATATTATCACCATGAGATCCGTGTCTTAGGATCGCTCTCAAGATCGATCACAGTGTTGAGTTTATAAATTCTGATCTAGGTCCCCGCTCTTTACCTTGCGGCGTATACAGCGTGAAACTAAAAAGACGAACATTTTGAAGACGATATAACCAGAAAGACTGTCAAGTTCCGTCGGCCCATAAATAACTGTTCTGCTCTAAGCATTAGCCTAAATACGATCAGCCACGTGCGTTTTGCAGATAGTAGTGTTGTTTTTATTATACATTCTCATATGATTTATTGATGTGCGGTTTGTGAAACGTATTTATGTATAATTTAATAATTTAATTATAAAAACTTTATAAATTAATAATTTAATTTATAAAGTTTTTATAATTAATATTTTTAGTCACATAATTAGTTTAGGGGCCAGTGACTGAGACTTAGTCTTTTGTGAAATCTTATACGAAGTCAATAGATAATAATAATAAAGAATCTTAAAAATCCAATAGCTTAAATATTAAAACAAAAAAATAAACCCATAGTTTGCCTTGTAGTTGATTTAATCTAGCGTTAAGACGTTCCGTTCCCCTCTTTTCGTTAATTTCTAGACGCGTTGTTTACGTTTGCGTTAGCAGAAAACATTAAATAAATCACTCCAACAACTGGGAATAGAATCCACAACTATGGTACGACTGGCTCTGGTGTTATTCCATATAGGAATAAAGCGCACTTCGGACTTCATTTTTTTAAAGTATTCAATTAAATATTAAACTTTAAAATTTTAAAATTTTAACGAAGTTATAACAGCTATATAAAAGATATAAATATACTACAGGATTTGCATTAGTAGAATTTGAAAATGCCGTGATTAACGACCAACTTACGTCGCAAATAGTCTAATTTTCGTCGACACCATAATTCTTCATTTAATACGTGCACGCGTGATTTATGCTCGCCTAGTAAGTGATAAGACCTAGAGCGGAAACCATTTTGATGGTATTTTAATATTCACAAAGAATGCTAATATTATAATTTCTATGATACGTAGATGAATATCAAAATGTTCACTATAATGATTTTCTTTTATGTTTGTCTATATGTATATCAAGGCACGAACGCGTGATGTTAAGCACAAATACAGGTTGTGGGTTCTGTTCTTACTCACTCTAGTAACGAGGCAAGACGCGGTGTTCAGTTCCGCCACTCAGCATGAAATATTTTCAGAATATCTACTGAAAGTGGAAGACGGAATTATTTTAATGGGAAGGAAACATCTCGAGCAAGAAGCTAAAAAAAGTTATCTTTACTGAGTGACTAACAGACAACGCACAGCCGAAACTACAGAACTCGAACCTGCGTCTTTTGGATATTATCCAAGGGCTCTTACCAAGTACTTAAAATTAAGAAAATAAAATATTTTTTATGTTTATTTCAAATTTAATCCTGGTAAGAAAATGCAAACTGTAAGTATTTTATAAGTGAAATGCGACCAACTTTTGAATAGCTCCACTATTAATTATACGAGTGCGGAACAGAAACTCAAACATAAAGTCAATTTGGTTCACGAAGATAGTGACGACAAGTTTCTGCGTTGAGTAAGGATTTTGGAAATAGATCTTTTTATAATTCTTGTTAAATTATTGTAAAATTAATAAAAGTACAGTTTTATATATATTTTTTAATATATTGTTACCATTTAGAGGCAAGAGGTGGATACTCACAGTGTAGCTATAGAATTTGAATATAAGTTTCAGCACTTACGGAGCACACAGATCAGCAGGAGAATTTAGTTGAGTTGCGAAATTCATTTTTTAGTTGAGTTGCAAGTTGAGTGCGGCGTTGAGCTTCGCCTCTGAACGCGCAATGTCTTGGAATCTCAGCGAAAAAGGGGAATACAGTGCCTTAACACTTTCATATAAATGTAAAACGCTAATTAAATATAACTTTGACATACATACACTGGCCTAGAGATTTCAGTTTAATGTCACCAAAAACATACCTACTAAACTCAACACAAACAAGCCAAATCCCACTGACCCTAGTCGGCAATA
Source organism: Heliconius erato x Heliconius himera (assembly GCA_013421005.1). Lineage (NCBI taxonomy): Eukaryota > Metazoa > Arthropoda > Insecta > Lepidoptera > Nymphalidae > Heliconius > Heliconius erato x Heliconius himera. Next base: position 48,610 of record JAATLQ010008921.1, on the reverse strand, counting down.
GTTTATAAAGTAAATTTTATTTCACCATTTGCTTTTACAGTTTAGCAAAAAAAAACGAATATATGAAAGGATTAATGAGCACTGGCTCATGAACTGTTTTATTGAAAACGCAACGTTTCTGTTTCCGTCGTTTCCATTTAACGTGAATTTGACGCTTTTCAATGTTTTGTAAAAGCGTAGTGTGAATTACGGCCTCGAAACCACTTTATCACATCTTTATTTTATTCTGAACAATATAACAAATATTAAATTTGTCTCTTGTATTATATTGTCCGTGCATACTTTTTTTGCCTCTTCCACTGTCATCAACCTCCTCATCCATGTCCTCCGGGAGGTACTCATGCTTTTTACGTAACCTTCCTCCAGTATCTGTGTTTTCAAAGGTCAACCGAGGTCTCGGCTTGGCGAGACTTTAGATCTTTAATATATTATCTTTCTTCGATATGTTGTACGAGTAGTAAGACCTAAGTAGTCAGTCAGTATTCGAAATGGATAAAAGAAAAATACAGTATATTATTCTTATTATAAACAGAAATTATATCATTTTTTTGATAATTAAACAATATAAGTAACAAATGAAAGAGATTCAGTGAAATTAAAATGATTAAAACGGAATGAATTTTCACAAACATTGGTCAGATCGTCATATAGGTCAGATAGGATTGGTCAGATAGGTCGTTGGTTCAATGCTCATTCGAGGAAATGCAACATTTAATATTTTTATTTCCTCGCTCTGGCAACAAGGCATCGCTCGGTGTTGAGCTCCGCCACTAAACACGCAGTGGCACCAGAATTCGGCAAGTGGGGAACGGAAGTGCCTTAACACTAGGTTCCCAGGTTCCCTCTGCCCACCATGCTATGAACGGGATAACGCGTGAAAAAAAAATTGAAAAAGTGTACAGCAGTGTAACTTAAAAATTTTCGCAACTCAGCATAAATGCTAGCATCTCAGCAACAGTACCTCAATACTCAATAATACCATTACTGGTTCTCAATGTATGTATTTTCTTGTTGACTAAAATAAAAGACAATGTTCCTTCTACAAACAACTAATACGAATAAATAAAAAGCAAACACGCATACTTTCGCGTTTTCCATACAGAATAGAATAATATTTTATCCCATTACCGTCTATAACATTATTCATTACTACTGTCACAGGTAAGCCGTACGTAACAAATGAGACGCAAAGTGCAACACGAGAACATCTCCAAGGCACAGTAATAAGTTTTACAAAAATAAATTTGCGGGAACCTTCGCTTAGGAGACGGATGTTTCGTTTTATTTCACCTTGTATTGTGAATGTAATGAAACATTCCTCCCTTCATTATTCCGTTATGGCCTTCTTGTATGAAATATGACAGCAAATTGGTTTCATTTACCAACCAAATTAGATATTTTGTGTGGTGGATGGCGTGGAGGAGCTACACGGATTTATCTTGCGTATAGTTGAGTAGTAGTAGGGAACTTCGTAACTAAGTGCTAAGACACTCCGTTTTGCATTAAGACTCGTTACCTAAGCGAGGAAATGAAAATGTTAAATATTTCATTTCCTCGGGTAGGAATAGAACCAATAACCTGTCGCGTTTTCATTCACACGCTAGTTTCAGTTAACTTACTTTTCATATACACAGTACGTCATTTTTATCCTTTTTTTTCCACCTTTATGCAGTATCCCGCATATAGCAAGGTAGGCGGAAGAACAAGGTTCCTTCAAGGTTAAGACAATCCGTCTCCTACTTGTCGCCGAATTATCGAGGCATTGCTTGGTGAGTATCAGAATTGAATGTCACGCTTTTGCCTTGGTGTCAGAGCGAAGAAATGAAAATATTAAAAAATAATCATTCATTCCACGAGTGGGAATCGACACCACGACCATCACGTTATAGTCACAAGCTTATGCCTCTCAATTACCTATACATATTTAAGCATAACAATTAGTACATTATTCAAGCGCAGTGAAGCGAACCTTTATAGGATTAAATTAATTTGTGTACGGTTTAATGTGTAAATGTCAGCCAGTTTGTTCCTACAATTTATTCAAGATTTGTTAAGAAATTAATTTGTTAAGAGATTATTATGAAATTTATTTAAAAAAATCATAAAAAATGTCTGTATCCATATTACACTATAGTAAATCAAAAGTTTACTCAGATGTGGAAATACTCATATAGTGGTGTAAATTTGGACCTGGAGCCACATGGAGATACAGCCAATATAATAGATTAAAATTTTATAAACTAACGGAAACTTACTAGTTAGTAATGGTGACAGACCTCAAGAGACCGCTAATTTCATGCGGCTCTAATCTAGGCAATAACACGTTTATATAGTCAATACATATATACCACCATTCCACAAGCAGTGACCGGAAATTGGCAATGCAAGAAAATGGAATTTGTTCCATTCCAAGAAGAGCCCTTTGGGGCTCTTCTTTTTTTTACTGTATTTGAAAACTTTACGAAGAAAAAAAGTAAATGTTTTTAGCAAAAGCTATTAAACTACTGTTCTGTATTAAAATATTATTAAATTAAAAATAAGAAAAAAAAAACGAAAATTTTATTCCTTCCATAGACGAAATTAAATATTTAATATTTTCATTTCTTCGTTCTGGTGTCAAAAAAACCAAAGCTTAGCATTGAGTTCCGCCACTCAACACGCAATGCCACCAGAATTTGGGGGAAAGTGGGGAATGGAGTGTTTTAACTCTAGGCTTCCTTTGTCTGTTATATGCGGGATAATAAAAAATATATAGATAATCTATTGCCCGTTACTTATTGAAAAGTGATATAAAATTACATCAAAGTTAACCGTTAGATGAATCATGATATCGTTGAAATAGTTTCTTGCGGCCGGAGGTCAGGATTTGGGACAAAGTTCTTGATAGATTGAATGCGGGTTGAAGTTGGAGATCTTTCGGGAAAAGGTGTTTTGTCAGTAACATTATACAAGGATGATCTTGTCTTACCTATGTTTGGAGTATTTATAGACGTCCGTTATATTAGCGAATTTGATAAATTGTTTTGTCTACGAATTACTAAATACGAGTATATTTTTTTTCTTGTATATTCGACGTTATTATTTATTAATAGTTAATTACCTTCATGTACTTACTAGTACACGAAAGTTAACCATAAAATAAAAAATATATAGTTTTATTACACTATTATCTCTATATATAATAAGACAGTAAAAATATTTTGTCTGTACATTTAGTAATTTTGACTGAAATGGATAGAGGGACACTTAAAAAGACTAATAGAAAGCAAAAAGATTTTTTTTGAATTTCTTGTCTGTCTGTCTGTCTGTCTGTCTGTCTGTCTGTCTGTCTGTCTGTCTGTCTGTCTGTCTGTCGACATATTGTTGTCCGCATTTTTCTCTGAAACTACTGAACCGATTTA
>JAATLQ010008921.1:7979-44521 GCA_013421005.1 Heliconius erato x Heliconius himera | reverse complement strand
AAAAAGAACATAAAGTTACAAAAATATATATGTGTAATAAATAATTAGCTTTATGTATATTTTATAAATATCAAATATCAACAATGGTCGTATTTTTTATTTAAAACAATTAAAAATTATTTGACGATAATGTCGTTAAAAAAATCATATTAGAAGTCATTATAGTTATCAATCAATTCTGCTTCTTAAATCAATAATCATATATTTTAAGCGGGCGAAGCCGTGGGCGAGCCGCTAGTATACTAATATGTATAACTTTTCATATTACTTAATAAGAAAACGTATATTTTTTTAACGTAGCGGGATTAGAACCCGCGCCTCTTTGGCAACCGTCCAAGCGCTCTGACCAACTAAGCCATACGTTCTTATCGAGCTACGTCGCAATTCTTATACGCTTATTATTACTTATTTATGTTGTTAGTATCTCTGTAGAAAGATTTTTACAAATTTACAAACAAAACTTAGATTTATCGTTTGACAATATATATTTTTTAATATTTATAAAAAAATATATATGTATGTTATTTCACACTTAGGAAAGAAGTCCTATAATTAGTATATAAAAATAATATGAAGGGATAAAAAAATATATATTTTTCATAGTATTTATATACTAATATATATCATTTGTGAGCATCTAACTCTCCCATCTACTGGGACCAAACTTGTAATATTTTTGAAAACAAACAGAAGCATGTCAGAGGGTAGAAAGTTAATACCTCTTGGGAGACGTGAGAGATGAAATAATTCAAAACAACATTGCAAAATTATTTTCAAGCTATATATAGTTTCATTTAAAATTCTGAGTCACGGTTTAGGTGTACAAGCGTGCGACTGTAAACGCGAAGGTTGTGGGTTTGATTCCCACTAGCTGGAATGAAATATTCAGCGAAAAGTAGGAAATTGAATACCTTAATGGAGATCGGAGTGTCCAAACAGTAGGTTTCTCTGCCTACGTTGCTATGTACGGAATACAGGGTAAAGTTAAAAATATATAAATAGTTAGTTCTTTGATTTTCACTATTATTACACATTTTAAATGAAACTATTTTAAATATACGCGATTAATTCGGTTAAATTAGTTTCATTTAAAATATAAATATTATAGTTACTAAAAATTATCGTAATCATTCTGTACAGAAAAATAAAGTAAAAACTATATATAAATATATAATTAAAATAAATTAAAACAATGGTAGTGCGTCAAAGGTTGAATGTACAAAATAAAAAATAAAATGTGCTCCAATTCTAACTAATTTGTATCGCGATAGCTATCTGGAATTTACATCTGTCGCGCGATAACTCATGTACCATACACGCTAAATGACAAAATGTTGTAGTAGTACAAAAATATTTTAAAGCAATTGACCGTCTCATTTCTATTTTTTAAATTTTTTTATCGGCATAGAAGGAGGCCATCGTGGCGCAGTGGATGGCGTTTGACTGTAATCGCGAATGTTACGTGTTGAATCTCCACTTGGAAAAATAATTATGTTCCATATGGAAAAATAATTATGTTCCATTCGCCACTTATCAAGCAATATCTCCAAGTGTACGTTTACCACTATCCAATACAATTGTATTGTATTGGATAGTGGTAAACGTATCTTGTCTGTCGATCTCGTTATGCGACAAATAGCATGAAGCTGTAACTGCAAAGAAATTAATTTATTCATTTTAAAAAATTATATACAGCATTCATATTGTGTTTAAATTAACGAAATTTGAAATTTCGTAGATCTTACATATTTATGTATAATCTATATATATAAAAGGACATGTACCTGACTGACTGAGGTAAGACGCACGCACAGCCGTAACTTCTGATGGTAGAAACGCGAAATTTGGACAGATGTTTATTTTCATTATCTGGACATCCATTAAGAAGGGATTTTGAAAAATTTTAACCCTAAAGGGATGAAATAGGGGTTGAAAGTTTGTACGGAAAAAAAAATTAAATCGGCACCGATTTTTATAAAATTTGAAATTCAGACTCTTAAAAATATTTCATTGAACACGTGTTTCATGGTTTTTTAGAATTCACCCCTAAAGGTGCAAATAAGCGGGCGAAGCCGCGCGCGTCCACTAGTTTTATTATATTTTCAATCATACTTTAATCAGTGGATGATAAAAATTTTAAGATTTCTGAATATAAAATCAATTAAACAAAAAATATGTTCACTTAAATTGTTTGTTCATTAATTTTACAAGTATTTTGTATCAAAACATTTGTTTGTTAAAACAATATTCTCTTGGAAAGAGCTTTACGACTTATTGACCCAATAAATGTATACGATAAACAAATTTATTTTACATAATAATATAATATATTATTTTTCAATCTTGATTAATAAACATATTTTTTGCTTAATATTTTTAAACTATCTCGACCACAAAGTCCGACAACATATATTTTTTACATTGTATTTATTACTATTATCGAATTAAGTCTTAAATTTTTAAAGATATATTAGAAGTCACAATCCAATTTTATTTGAGAATATAATTTTATAACAGTCAGACATGTAATTTAAGTTATTACAGATAACAAAAAATTAAGTGTAATTTAATCCCGCATGTGGTGGGGTAGGCAGTGGGAGGTCTATTGTTAAGACACGCCGAGACACGAAAGTGTTTTCACTTTCCGCCGAATCCTTGAAACATTACACGTTGAGTGGCGGAACTCTACGCCACGCTCGATGCTTTTCTCGTCTCGTCGTGCTTACAATCATATACCCTGCCCCTGCGCCACGACTCGCCTCGACCTCCTAGTTAATTTAATAATAATTAAACGATATTTCGAAAACAATATAATAATTATACAACTATTTCCCCGAGTGGGATTTGAATCCACACACATTAAACACCCCGTGATCCATCAAATTGTGATAGCGTTAAGTTGATTCATATTTACAATAATGAAAACTCTATAGTATTTTATTGCCTTTGTTATTATCGAAAACCAATCGTAGTTCATCTAATTAATTATATAAAATAATTAATTTTGGTTTAATATATGGACCAGGGCTTTAATTAAATGTTTGACAAAACAATATTTTAATATGTACGATTTTCCGAATGATAATTATATGCACTGATTTTATATTTGATTGTTATTAAAACATAATGCAAATAAGAGAAATGCAATTCGTTCCTTGTGATAATTTAAATACTTGATGGTTTTGTGGCAGAGAAGTGGAAAGTGTGTATGGATGAGCGTTGCCAGATTACGCCTAGGGGAAAAACGGGATATTTATCTCTGGTTTTGTTAGACACTTATTACAAAAAATAAAATTATTAAAGCAGAATTATCTAAGTGCGTGGAATAATTCACGAAAAGTGGGACCATGTTTAGCCCGTTCGAGATACTTAAATTTTGGTCAAAAATTGGGATGTCCCGCCGAAATCGAGACCTCTGGTAACGCTCATGGACGTTCTATTATAAAAAAGTTTTTGATGTACTAAATACATTGAGTGCCGTTGCTTAACACGCCCTAACATGCCTCCATTCAGCGGAAAGTGGGAAAGGGAAGTGCCTTAATAGGAACGGAGTGTCTTAACACTAGGAACCCGGGTTCCCTATGTGTCCCCTTAAATGTGTGGAATATAGCGTGAAGATCATAAAAGTGAAATAATAATTTTCTATAATAACAAACAAATAATTAGGATATATTGAAAGTAGTTTTACGAAAAGTCATGTTCATTATGAAAAGTTGGTTGCGAACTCCGTAACTGACCGGGATCACCTGAACCCAAACATCCACTAACTAATCCATTGGAAAGTTTCCCTTTCATTACGATTCCCTAAAATTAGTAGTAAAAACTCTAATAGAGGAGTACCTATGTCAATGTAGATTGTATAACATTGACGCAATTATTAAAATAATATTTAATTAATATTATTTATAGTTTTTTTAAGGCTAGTCGTGGCACATGGGCACAACCGTCTGACTGTACGGGCGCGACAGGTTGTGGGTTCGACCCCCACTCGGAGGAAGCAATTATTATTTGTTAAGCAATCATTATTTTAATTTCTTCGGTGTGGTGTCGAGACAAGTGCGCCGTTGAGCTCCATCACCCAACACTTGTGTGTTAGAGCCTCGAAAAATTCGGCGCAAAGTGTTGAACGGAGTGTTTTAACATTATGAGGATGCGGAATACACCGTGAAGCTGCAAAAAATTAAATAAAAATATCAAAAAAAAACATTGTTTTCTTTGACTTTTGTTCTCATGGGAAACAAAGAGAATACTATAAAAGCCAGCTTTTAATTATTTCACTGAAATCTAGACATAATAATCTGAATTTTCAAAAAGAACATCAAAGAGGCCAGTCGTGGCGCAGCGGCACAAAGTGTGACTGTAAAACTGCCTGGTTGTGGGTTCGATCTCCACTTGAGGAAAATAAATACTTAAATATTTACTTAAATTTATATTTCCATTTCTTCGCTCTGGTGTCGAGGCAAAGCGCGGCGTTGAGTTCTGCCACTCAACACGCAATGCCTCCAGAATCCGGCAGAAAGTGGGGAACGGAGTGTCTTAACATTAGGTTCCCTCTGCCTACCCTGCAGTGTGCGTGATACAGCGTGAAGCTGATTTTAACATCACAAAAAAATCTTGTTAAAGCCATATAAGTGGATTAAAAAGCAAATTGAGCGCCATACATATTTATTGTACGCTGTAGAACGTTCTAGCTAACGTGTATGTAATAATCCTTCTCCTGTACTAAGGTAAAAGCTAACTAAGATCTTATACTGGCTTCGAACTTAGGAAGACTTACGTTACTATGTATGTTTATGATTGCCAGAGTCGTTTCCATCAGAGAATTTACAACTTTGTATGACATTTTATTTGAGTTGAGTTATAAAGTAAGAATAAGCATAATAAATTTTATTTAGGTTTTAGTTAATTGCAGCCAATTTGATATGTACGTCTTCACGTGGTTTTACCTTGTTGGTGAGATAAATAAATTTTTGAGTGTGATAGCAAATTGTTCGTTTTTCTTTTTTTATCTACCTATGCTAAAAGAAAGAATCAAGAGAAGATATCAAGCTTAGAATGTTTATAACATTATCAAGCTTGATATCTTAATTGACAATAATCTGTTGTTAATTTAGTTTTTAAATGGAATCAACAAATAAGATTTTTTGTTTCCGTAGAATCTTAAGATTGGTTTATTACAACTATTGGATTACGTACAGAGTAAAAATATAATAGATACTATTGGATTACGTACAAAGTAAAATATAATTTATTTATTGAGAAAAGCTTAACTTGTTTTAAATGTCCAGTATTCATTTATTGATAACAGCCTAAGATTTTTTTTAATTTTTAAAATGTGCCTTTGCCACTTTGCTAATACAAACTAATACGAATTTTATTAGACTTAAAATGTGCATAAACCTTACTTTTAAAAGTACTTATAAGTTTAGTACTCTGTTAGAAGTACTAGTCCTATCTATGTAAAGCCCATAAACGTCTTAAGCACTTAATGCACCTCTCTAAGGCATCAAAGACCACAGCCAGCTCGGGCCTTAGAACTTATAGAGACTTATTGAAAGCCAGCCTTTTACCAGGCAGCGGAGTTTCTTACGTATAATTTGAATATTTAACTTTCCTAATATATTACTACTAATTTTGGCAATATTTACAAAAAAAAAATATTTTGAATAAAAAATAAAAAAATCAGCTTCACGCTGTATCCCGCACACAGCAGGGTAGGCAGAGGGAACCTACTTTTAAGACACTGCGTTCCCCACTTTCTGCCGAATTCTGGAGGCATTGCGTGTTGAATGACAGAACTCAACGCCGCGCTTAACCTCGACACCAGAGCGAAGAAATGGAAATATACATTTAAGTAAATATTTCATCTCCTCGAGTGGGGATCGAACCCAAAACCAGTCGGTTTTACAGTCACACTTTGTGCCGCTGCGCCACGACTGGCCTCATAAAATCATTTAATTTTAATTATAAAACTCACAGATATAATGACATGACGTTTCTCGTCTAAAATGACATATAACCCATATTAAGTTTTGCTACTTTTCAGTACCTACTTAAACTAACGGAAACCAATCTCGTTGTCGCTGAAACCCACCTGACTCCGATTTCTGGCACTACTGTCTTTACTAGAACATAATAACATTTAATGTCGTTCGGCTGAGGCCGTCGTGGCCCAGGTGTTCAAGGGTGTGATTGGAACACGACGGTTGTGGGTTCGATCCCCACTCAAGGGAATAAATTATTGTTTCCTAGTATTTTATTTTTTTGCTGTACTATCATGGCAAAAGCCCAGCGTTTAATTACGCCACTCAATAGGCAATGCCTCGAAAAATTCTTCGTTCGTTCATAGCTATATCAGATTTTTTAGATTGAGACGTGTAAATTGGTCAGATTGTTATTTACATAAACTAAATAGTTTCGAGTTCTATATTTTATAAGATGCTATAAAAGTTATTTTTTTTAAATGGCAAGTTTATGCCACGGGTTGGTCACAGGTTGTGGATTTGATTTCCACTCGAGGAAATTAAATTTAATATTTTCATTTCTTCGCTCTGAAGTCGAGACAAATGGCAATGTCGAGTTCCACCACTCAACACACAACGCGTCCAGAATTCGGCGGAAATCAGAACGTTGTGCATCACGTCAACCACGCTAAAATAGTCCAGACCAATCACAAATGAAATGATGAAAAGTAATTAACAAACGAACAGCAGGGTAGGCAGAGGGAACCTAGTGTTGAGACACTCTGTTCTCCACTCTCTGCCGAATTCTGGAGGCATTGCGTGTTGAGTGACAAAACTCAACACCGCGCTTAACCTCGACACTAGAGCGAAGAAATGCAAATATAAATTTAAGTAAATATTTCATCTACTCGAGTCGGGATCTAACCCACAACCAATTGGTTTTACAGTCACACTTCGTGCCGCTGCGCCACGACTGGCCTCGAACGAACTGATCGACATTAATTTACCTACGCACACGGACTAAACGCGAGTTGGCATTACAAATGATTATTCAACGAGACGAGATACCCTCATTTTCTGTAGTTGTTAACCACAAACAATCCCGAAAGCCTACCAGGCTGCCCCGGGCGCCCGTGTTTCATACTGTATACTGTATGTGCCCAAACAGTACGTTTCGGAGTACTCGGTTTTTTGGAACTTTTGTTGGCGCTACGTAATTGCTTTTGAGGCCTTTCGTAGAAGAATTTGATATTGTAATAAGAATATTAAAGAAAAGTTTGTATGTTCTTGTTATTTAGGTCAGTAATTTAATAATATGTTAAAGTTGTTTTTACGTATGTATTTGGGAGTGACAGTTGTAATGTTTTATTATTTTACTAATCTGTTTGCTAATATATAAAATAAATAAATAAATCAGCTTCACGCTGTATCCCGCACACAGCAGGGTAGGCAGAGTGAACGCAGTGTCAAGACACTCCGTTCCCCACTTTCTGCCGAATTCTGGAGGCATTGCGTGTTGAGTGGCAGAACTCAACGCCGCCCTTTGCCTCGACACCAGAGCGAAGGAAATGGAAATATAAATGTAAGTAAATATTTCATTTCCTTGACTGAGGATCGAACCTACAACCAGTGGGTTTTAGTCACACTTTGTGCCCCTGGCCTCATATATTTATTTCTATAAATCTTTAAAATAGTATTTGTAAATAAATAAAATTGATGAAATTTACTGTCGTAAATATATACAGATAAACTGTCCCGAATTATTATATTAATTGTATATATTTACGAAAATAAATTTCAATCATCAAAGTGAAAGGTAATATAATTATAGCGTAAAAAATATATTTTATAAGTCCAATTTGAGGCCAGTTGTGGCGCAGAAACACTAGCGTGTGACTGTAAACGCGACAGGTTATGAGTTTGATTCCTTCCACCAATTCGAGGATTCGAAATATTTAATATTTTCATTTCATCAAAGGACGGCATTGAGTTCCGCCACTCAAGACTCAGAATCTTCCAGAATTCGCCGGTATGGAGTGTCTTAACATTACGTTCCCTTTGCCTATCCTTTTTAGCTAAAAAGTCCTTAAATAACCTAAAAGCTAAAATTTTATTTTAACAATACATACATACATATTTACTCAAACATATAACAAATTCACATTATAATATCCTTTTACATAAATCTATACGACTTTAGATGAATATCTAAGTATACCTGTACGTAATAAGAGTTAAAAGAGAAAACAGAGCTTATCTCTGACACGTTCTCTTATCAACAGAAACACATTCACGATCTCAGACGGCTTTTGAAACTTTATATCTCACACTAAGACAATGAATAGCTGTTGGTAAGAAAACGCTTCCCTTCGCGTTCTCATACAAAACTTTACTTCGAATAAAATGTCCTTTCTTATTCAATTAAGCGTTGTCGCTACAGAAATCCCGTCCTCACTTCTGTATGAATAGATATTTTTTTATGTGTTTTTTTTTCTGTTTTTGTTTTGTTTTTTTTTTTCATTTATAATCTGTGCATTGGTTAGTTTTTTTTTTTTAGATTCACATGAGGTCGTATTAAGCTAATGTTATAATTTAAATTCAAAATTAATTGTATTGGCTGTGGAACTAATTTTTACTTTTCCGTTCTTGCAAAGTGAGTGCAGTGCCGCTCTGTACACAATATCTCAAATTCGGGCGGAAAGCAGAGAACGGAGTGTCTTGGCTTGACTTCAATACATTCTCTCTGCCTAGCCTGTTATTAGCGGATTATAGCTTAAAGCTATAATAAAAGGGTGAAAAGAGTTCCGTTTCACTGTAATCTATATATATAAAAGGTACTGACTGACTGAGGTAAGACGCACGCACGCACAGACGTAACCGCAGATAGTAGAAACGTAAAATTTGCACACATGTTGGAAAATTTTAACCCTAAAGGGATGAAATAGGGGTTGAAAGTTTGTATGGAATTATTTTTAAATCGGTACCGATTTTTATAAAAAAAATAAATTCAAACTGTTAAAAATATTATATTGAACACGTATTTCGTGATTCTTTTACAATTGACCCCTAAGGGTGCAATTTTTTTATTTATTACTATCAAATATCCATACAAATATAATTTTACAATAATAAGGCACTACAAAAAACCACGAAGGTTTGTCTAGAGTACCATAATTCGTCTAAATAAATAACGACGGACGGACGAAACTGCGCGCGTCCACTAGTTATTGATATAACCGCAATAGCTTCACAACGGAGTGTACGATATCGGTGTTTACTTTGTGAATGCAATCACTGAGTCTCTGGCACGCGTCCCGTTCGAATACCTACTTATGACATAATGTTATATAAAATGCATTATAATTATCTCAATGTATTTGTACTTTTATTTGTATATCAGAATCAATTATTATAATGGATTAATCTATTAACGATTTTTTTTCTCTTCTATAGAAAAAAATAGTATTTTGGTAGTCCTTAGTAACTAAAATATGGATTTTTTTACATATTTATCAATATGTGATAGATAAATAAATAAATAAATCAACATCACGCTATGTCCCGCACATAGCAGGGTAGACAGAAAGAACCTAGTGCTAAGATACCCTGTTACCCACTTACGCCGAATTCTGGAGGCTTTGCGTGTTTAGTGCAAAACTCAACGCCGCGTTTTGCCAGTCGGTCTTACAGTCACACTTTGTGCCCCTGCGCCACGACTGGCCTCAATCATTACATGATAATTATAAAATTATCTAAAGTTAAATTTATATATGTATATATATATATATATATATATATATATATATATATATAAATTTTCGTTCCACAGGAATTTCTCTTCGTCTCATTTTATTTCATTATTAAGCTCAACAACGACGAACCAGTTACAGTGTTCAATAAACACTCGAATAAAAATTAAGAGGTATTTAATTTTATGTTCGATAGCCAATTATATCGCTTCAACGAATAATTAAGTCGTCGAATTTAATATAATATTTGCCAATTACCAGCACTCGACTCGATTTGTATTGTTAGGAAAATTCTATTTTACAAACAGTTCACCTGTTTAGATTATTTCCATATGAAATATGTTGGGTCCAAGTAGATTTTTGGGGATTTGGTTTTTTTTCCTTACTATTTAAAAGTGTTTCACGCATTATCACGCTTATATAGAATAGGCAGACTATGTAGTTGACAAACTAATATGAGGATATCATATAAAAAACCAGAAAAACCTGATTTTAGCATCGTGCTTTGCAACATAGTATTTGTACCTACGTGTCGAATTTTTTTTATGTACACACAGCTGTCTAGTAGTATTTAGACTTTCGGTTCGCCAAATTTTGAAAGCATTGCGTGGTCAGTGAGTGGCGGAACTCAACCACGCTTTGCCTGGTTACCAGAGCGAAGAAATGAAAATATTTAATATTTCATTGTTCCCAGTGAGTATCGAACCCACTACTTTTCGCGTCAACACTCACACGCTTGTACCGACCACTCGTCTCAACGTACTATACGAAATGAACACAATCATTACATAACATCATTTAAGACATCAAAAAGAAACAAACCGTAACCTGCACTCAACAATAAATACTCTTTACGGAAAATCATCTCAAAACGTAAAAACGTAAAGTAAAAGAAAAAAAGTAAAAAAAAAAGAAACACGTCAAAAATAACTTTTACACGTAACACGCGGTGATACATCGCTTACGTACCCATTAAACGGATTACATTCTTGGCTCGCCCCGACATCGCGACACAAAAACAACGCAACATAACCAATACGTATATGAATGCCAAAATATTCTTACTAATTATATTGTGATTGTCTTAATACCTACTTTGAATATAGAAACAATATCTAATTTTCAAATAAGACAAGGTAGTCGGTGACAAATTTAAGTAAATATTTCATTTCCTCGAGTGGGGATCGAACCCACAACCAGTCGGTTTTACAGTCACACTTTGTGCCCCTGCGCCACGACCGGTCTCGATTTATATTTACATTTCTTCGTTCTGATGTTGAGGCAAAGCGCGGGGTTGAGTTCTGCCACTCAACACGCAATGCCTCCAGAATTCGGCACTCCAAAAGTGGGGAACAGAGTGACTTGACACTAGGTTCCCTCGGCCTACCCTGCTGTGTGCGGGATACAGCGAGAAGCCGATTTTGATTTATTTGATTTAGTCGGTAATAAATATTTAAGTTAAGTAGAAAAACACACATACAGTAATACAAGTTTTATGGAGCATGTATTTTTTGAGGCCAGTTGTTGCACTAAGCGCGGCGTTAATTTACGCCACTCAACTCGCAATGTCTCGATTATACGGTGGAAGGAAACTGAAATGTCTTAATGTGAACGGACTGTCTTAAAACTAGGTTTCCAGTCTACCTCTATCTACCTTGCCATGTGCGTGATACAGAACTTAGAAATACATACTGGCCGAATCGTTAAGACCTTTTTGACGCACCTTTTTGTATGGTGCAAATCGATTTTTTTTTCTTTTTAAATAGTCCAAAATATAAAACTTAATATCAAATTATATATTATTATATATAATGTAAGTACCTATAGTTTCAATAAAACAGATTTTTTACCAAATGTGATTTTCTAGTACTACATATCACCCTCTCGTAATCTTCATATAAAAAATAAAGTTAGTCTCAATACGAATAGAATATGTCACTTCGTTCTCCTTTTTCGGTAATATTGAATAGTAAGAGCGTGAAATTATATATTAAATGAAATCTAAATCTGTTTGTATCCCTAATAGGATCTACTGGTTCAGTTAACAATATATTTTATTTTTATTAAATACTGTATAGAATAAAAAAATATATGCATACCAAATTCGTGTTGCCAATCGTGGCGCAGCGGCACAAAGTGTGACTGTAAAACCGACTGGTTGTGGGTTCGATCCCCACTCGAGGAGATGAAATATTTACTTAAATGTATATTTCCATTTCTTCGCTCTGGTGTCGAGGACAAGCGCGGCGTTGAGTTCTGCCACTCAACACGCAGAATTCGGCAGAAAGTGGGGAATGGAGTGTCTTAACACTAGGTTTCTCTGCCTACCCTGCAGAGTGCGGGATACAGCGTAAAGCTGATTTATTTATTTTTTAAATTCGTGTTACAAATGTAATTAATATGTTTTTTAGCTTTACAATGTATTCTGCACCTAGCTGGGTAGTCAGAGGGACCTGGGAACCTAGCGTTAACACACTTTGTTCCCATTAAGACACTTCCGTCCTCACTTTCCAGTGAATTCTTACGGCATTCACGCGTTGAGTGGCGAAAGTCAACGCCGCACAATGTCTCGTTACCACAGCGAGGAAATGTAAATAATAAATATATAATATTAAATTCATACTTAATCTACAGATTTTTTATTGTGAATTTATGAAAAGAGCTCCTTGAAAAGAGAAAAAAAAACATACAAAATACTATCTTCATTGTGCGCAGATTTGAAACATTTTTTTTGGTTCGTGACGAAGCGACGTAGAAATAAGCCTATTTTTAAATAAATAGAAAGAAACACGTTGCTAAGTAAACTTGGTGAGGAATTCAGAATGCGTCACGTCTGTGACGTCGCCGAAATTATTATCTGGCCAATTGTTGTAGACAACCATATGTTATGTTTTACCAACTACCAAGAAGAACGTATTTGTAGGTATATTTCTCTATAATATTCCCTCAAAACAACCAGACCAGGCCAGCCGTCGCAGGGATAGTGAGTTCGATTGTCGCTCTATCGATTATAATATTATCAAGGAAATTAAATATTTAATATTTTCATTTCTTCGTTCTGGTGTCTCTGGTGGCTCTGGGATACAGTGTAAAGCTAAAAGAAACAACCTAATAAGCAAGTGTCAAGACACTTCGTTCTCCATTTTGCGACTTAATTTTAGGCAACGCATGTTGTTTAACGAAACTTAATGCCGCACGTTGTTTTATAAGTGTGCAGAGTGGGCGAAATGGAAACTTTTAATGAATGATCGGGAAACCATCTCGTCTACACACAGTCACTTTTCTACTGCGCCGAAACTGATTCTCACTAAAAGCATGTTTAAAATTGTCAATTATTTTTTTTAAATATATCTTATGAACAATAAACTAACTGGGTGCTAGTTCAAATGAATCTCGGGTAAATGAACGCTTTGGTAATGAGGCAAAGCGCGGTGTTGAGTTCAGCCACTCAACACGCAGTGCCTCAAGAATCCAACGGAAAATGGGAAACAGAAGGATATAGGATCGTAGGGTCTTAATACCAAGTATGTGTTACATGTAAAAAAAACGTTACTTGACTTTTGCCCCTCAATATTTTAAATTTGAGGCCAGTCGTGGCGCAGTGGCACAAAGTGTAACTGTAAAACCGACTGATTTTACCGTTAAGACACTCCGTTCTCCACTTTCTGCCGAATTCTGGAGGCATTGCGTGTTGAGTGGCAGAACTCAACGCCGCGCTTTGCCACGATACCATAGCGAAGAAATGGAAATATTTCATCTCCTAAAGTAGGGATGGAACCCACAACCAATCGGTTTTACAGTCACACTTTGTGCCTCTGCGCTACGACTGACCTCAAAAAAGGTTAACTAATGTACTTTAATTTGACCAGAACGTTAGGGAAATCATTGTGGTACAAAAATTGACCCACCTGCAGCAATCACGTACAGAGGCTCAGGGCGGGTGCTTAGGAAGCCTCTCAAGATTTTTAATTATCTGACGGCAAGAAATCTGAGATTTGTTCTCGTAGTCAATATAAATAAAGCAAGGTTTAGTTAATTAATTTGTTAGTACTGAAAAATATTGTGCTTTTATTATTTACATAGTTTCAATACTGTAAATTATATATAAGATTATTTATTTTCATATTTAAATTCCAAAATAAAATTTAATAAATTATAATAGAATAGTCAGAGGGAACCTAGTATTAAGATTTTGTTTCCACTTCCTGCTGAATTTTCTTTTTGTCTTTAACTTGTGGTTGTCTTTAAGGCCCTGCATTTCAAATATTGTTACTTCTGTTTTACTAATTTTCCGCGGCGTTCAGTATCTCTACATAACACGCAATATCCTGAAAAATTGAGGGGAAAGTGGGGAACTTATAGTATTTAAACATGATTTTTTTTGTCTACCTTTCTGTGCGGAAAAAAACGTTAAACTACTATTTTAAATTAATATTTTTTTATCAAGGCCAGTCGTGGCGCAGGGGCACAAAAACCGACTAGTTGTGGGTTCGATCCCCACTCCAGGTGATGAAATATTTAATTAAATGTATATTTCTGTTTCTTCGCTCTGGTGTCGAGGCAAAGCGCGACGTTGAGTTCCGCCACTCAACACGCAATGCCTCCAGAACTCGGCGGAAAGTAGGGAACGGAGTGTATTACACTAGGTTCCCTTTGCCTACCCTGCTGTGTGCGGGATACAGCGTGAAGCTGATTTAATTTTTTTTTTTTATCAATTGCACGCTGTATCCCGCATATAGCAGAATGATCAGAGGGCACCTAGTATTAAGACACTCCGTTCTCCATTTTCCCCTGTATTTTGAAGCATTGCGTGTATAGTGGCGGAACTCAACACCGTGCTTTATCCTCGATACCAGAGTGAAGAAATGAAGAAACAACCAACCACCAAATCGGAGAAAATGTTCTCAAACAAAGCTATTTAACTACTTCCTATATCGTGTAGCTTGTAAAACGCTAATTGCCAAACGCTTCAGACGCATCCCGTTGTATTTCCCCTCCACGATATGTATGTATGTATGTATGTATGAACAATACACGTACGGTGCCGTGTTCCCTAATGTTGCCCTATATTTATACTGTTTGAACACGCAATGTAATATATTGTGTAAAGTAAAGAACAAGTATCGCAATGTGGCAACTTTGAAGCTTTTCTTAGATTATATCAGAGATTCAACAAAGTTGGTACAAGCTTATACAAAAATAGAATAAATTTTTTTTGAGAATAACATAAATAATTGATTTAAAGTGCATCTTTGCAATGACTTGGTGAAAGAATTTAAATAAAATATTTAGTACTTATATAAATATTATTTATTAGGAGAGGATTTTATGCTGTGGTGGCTATTTAAAATCTCTGGGAGGCAGGGGCACAAAGTTGTGGGTTGTGGGTTCGATCCCCACTCGAGAAAATCAAATATTCATTTAAATTTATATTTTTATTTCTTTGCTCTGGTATCGAAGCAAAACGCCTTGAGATCCGCCACTCAACAATGCAATGCCTCCAGAACTTGCCGGAAAATGGGGAACGGAGTGTCTTAACACTAGATACCGTTTGACTACCTTGGTGCGAACGGGATACAGCGTGTAGCTGATTTTGGAGTATGCTTATTCTAATTAGATTATATTCAACAACATATTTTTTAATAAGTAGACATACAATATATGTATGTGCACATGCTGATATAATATTATAGACTGAGCACCTAGGGCCCACAGACCTACGTAATTTTAGCAAATGACGTAGTTCTGGGGGCTCAGGGCCCCCAGAACTACATTATAGGCTATTAGGTATACTATTTGAGGTCTCATTTTCAATATACATAAGTTAATAAGTTTGTTTTATTTTGGGTGTCAATTAAATGAACCTAAAATGAAATAACAACATGAAATGATCTCAATATTAATTCATCACTAGCAATGGAATTTGCGAGGAAACTTCAAAAAATACCCTATTTTGACACTTGTTGGAGGTGCTATTATATTTTAATCTGGTTTTTTTTTTTTTAAATCCAATGTTTCAAATTGAACAGAAAGTGAAGATTAAAGTGCTTTGTCCCTAAGTACTCTCCTATAGAACACTCCGCTTTCCTATAGAAGTTTAAAGTAGTTTTTTTTAATATCTTTTATAGTGTTAATATTAACAGACATATTCTAGATTGGACTATATAATTAACACAATAATAATATATTCATTAAAAAACTTGTTTAAAAACAAGCGTTCTAGACGTTATTTTTTATGGTGGTGTATTTTACAATTTCATTTGATACCCATGTACCTAATATGGGTTGTACAAAAATTTGCATCCCGCCATTTTGTTGCGGCGGCCATTTTGTATTAAGAACAATATAGATTATATATAATTACAATGTCATCCGGAAGCGGATTCAAATTGAATCTCCAAAATTACACACACAGAACATAGAAAATCAAATAAAAACTTGAAGAAAAAGGCAAAACAGTTGTAAACACACAATAAAACATATAATTACAACAATATCGAGACTTGTATCTTTATTGAGGAAGGAGTGAAAAATTGTTTACCCGTCGTAGAATTCGAAACGGTGGGTGATGCTGGTCATAAAACATTATTTTATTGTGAAATAAACAGGGCACGAACAGACACCCATTGACGGCACCCGACCTTTCGTAATGAGAACTTTTATGTCCCTGCACACGCTAAAAGGAAAATAATTTAGGCGTAAATGGTTTATATGAATTGGGTTTTTATGTTGAAAAGGATCAAATGTCGAACAACGCTACATTCTAAGCTTACATTTTAAAGCTTGGTGTAGGTTTTGTTGGTTTCGCTTGTATTCATTATTTCTATATTATCTATGTTTTTTTAGGCCAGTCGTAGCGCAGGGGCACAGGATGTGACTATGAAATCGACTGGTTGTGGGTTCGAGCTCAACTAAAGGAGGTAAAATATTTACTCACATTTATATTTTCATTTCTTCACTCTGGTGTCGAGGCAAAGCGCGGCGTTGAGCTCCGCCACTCAACGCGCAAAGCCTCCAGAACTTGGCGGAATGTGGGGAACGGTGGGGAACACTGGATTCCCTCTGCGTACCCTTTTTTAATGACTGATTTTTTAAAAATCTTTTTTAGTTATAAATTATATAAAAAAATAATATAAGTACTACAAAAATTCAAAAGTTCAATAAATTATTAATAATGAATACATTCATTTCTTTCTTCTAGTATTGGTACCGGTTTTGTAAACAAAAAGCGCTACATTGAGTTCCGCCACTCAATACGTAATGCCTTGAAAATTGGGAAAGTAGGGAACGGAGCGTCTTAACATTAGGTTCCCTATGCTTACACTGCTATATGAGGGATACAAAGTGAATCTGAACTTTTGATATCCTTACACCAGTACTACCACTGCTAACTGTAGACTAATATATTAAAGGGTTCCCCACACAAAATATATTACAAGAAATGAAAATTTTAATTTCTGTTCCATTTTAGTTTTAAGACACCAGGTAAACCATCTTAAAGACATTGACATTTCAAATAAATTATATCCGCATGTAGACAGCACTACTCACTGAACACAGCGTTGCCAAAATCTTTCCGCATCAAAAGCCAGTCAAAAGGCTCGTTAGTAAATTGCCCTTTGTTCTACTCCAGCGTAGGCCATGTTTTTGATTTGATTCGGTTTGATTACAGACCAAAGCGATAGAAATGGCATACGATAGGAATTATTTAATCAAAATCTATATTTTTTTATTTGGCGAAAACTGTATCTAATCGGGCCTGTTTTAGGGAATAGTCTATATCGTGGTGTTAAATTAATATAAATCAAATAAATCAAATCAGCTTCACGCTGTATCCCGCACAATGTTCCCCACTTTCTGCCGAATTCTGGAGGCATTGCGTGTTGAGTGGCAGAACTCAACGTCGCGCTTGTCCTCGACACCAGAGCGAAGAAATGAAAATATAAATTTAAGTAAATATTTCATGTCCTCGAGTGGGGATCGAACCCACACCAGAATTAATATAAGGGAGAGTATTGTATTTTAGAGCACACAAAAAAGTCGGTTAAAGGCGACTAGGTCTGCCCAACCAAGGCCTAAAGTTCCTATTTCAGAATTTTAGGTCAAATTTATATATATAAAAGGACTTGTGCTGACTGACTGAGGTAAGACGCACGCAGAGCCGTAACCGCTGATGGTAGAAACGTGAAATTTGGGCAAATGTTTACTTTCATATTCTGGACATCCACTAAGAAGGGAATTTGAAACATTTTAACCCTAAAGCGATGAAATAGGGGTTGAAAGTTTGTATGGAAAAAAAATATAATCTGTACCGATTTTTATAAAATTTGAAATTCAGATTCTTAAAAATATTTTATTTAACACGTGTTTCATGGTTTTTAAGAATTCACCCCCTAAGAGTTCAAATAAGGGGTTGAAAGTTTATATGGAAAAATATTTAAATTGCCACCGATTTTTATAAAAAATTAAATTCAGACTGTTAAAAATATTTTATTGAACACGTGTTTCGTGGTTTTTTTTAGAATTCACTCTTAATAAGCGGGCGAAGCCGCGCGCGCCCTCTAGTACAATATATAAAAGTTGACTTGCTTATGTTTGCGGGCACATGTACTTGATTAGATTTTAATTTTATAGGATAGATTTTATACTGTGTAATATTTACTTAAATTTATATTTCCATTTCTTCGCTCTGGTATCGAGGACAAGCGCGGCGTTGAGTTCTCCCACTCAACACGCAATGCCACCAGAATTCGGCAGAAAGTGGAGAACGGAGTGTCTTAACACTAGGTGCCCTCTGCCTACTCTGCATAATATTAATTTCATCTTAATAACTCCACGTGATCACGAAATAAATGATCTTGACAGACGGACAGCAAAATGATATTATAAGGGTACCATTTTCACCTTTTGAAGTACGGAACCCTAACTAAAATATACAAACTTCATAAACAACATCATAAATTTTAATATCGACGCCTGTCCCGACAGTGTTCTGTTACGCTGCCATTTCTGAAGGCAGCGAGATCTATCAAGTAGTCCGGTCAGCCATTGTTGGCAAATACGACACTAATTCAATTTTATTAATGCTTTGGCCATTTGAATCATAGCGGTTTGTTCGATAGCCTTTTCTATCGTTTATTTTGTTGTCGTTCGAAATGTACAATCGCAACGAAAATGTTTATAAAAAAAATCAGCTTCACGCTGTATAGCACACACAGCAGGGTAGGCAGAGGGAACCTAGTGTTAAGATACTCCGTTCCCCACTTTCTGCTGAATTCTGGAGGCATTGCGTGTTGAGTGGCAGAACTCAACGCCGCGCTTAACCTCGACACCAGAGCGAAGAAACGGAAATATAAATTTAAGTAAATATTTCATCTCCTCGAGTGGGGATCGAACCCACAACCAGACGGTTTTTACAGTCACACCTCCTGCCGCTGCGCCACGACCGGCCTCAAAAAAAAATGTTTATGTTTGATTAAAGAAACGTTTTGGTTATATTGGTTTGATTTTGGTTCTCTAGTCAATCTTTGATCAAAATTTATTATCAGTCTACAGGTTGCAATTATTTTTGTTGTTATTATAATAAATATTTTAAATTTCAATTTTCTAAGCTTAATAAAAAATATGATGTGGCCTCGGTAGTAGTCTCGTCGTACCACTTACCGCTTTCTATATACGGTGTTAAGGTAAAATATCAAAAACATGGTGCACATAAAATCGTAATATCTCACCTGCGCCGGGCCGTGTCTCCATTTTATTAAAGTTTTTCAAGCAAAGTGATAAAAATGATGGGCGCGCTTCATAAAGTCTGTCGCTTTGTCTTATTTTGTAATATTCTTGTTTTATTTTTCATATGACATTGGACGTTCTTTATTTAAATTGTAAAGGTTATCTTTATAAAAAAAAAATATACAAAATTATATCTTATTTCCAGTTATTTTTAATTAATCCCGTTGGAATTGTAATATCCTAGAATAGAGGTTTCGATCTGGGTCATGAGATCTAATGAACATTAAATAACAATAAAAATGTTGGAATTTTCTGGTTTACTTTTAAATGTTAAATTTTTTTAGTTTCCCGTTGTATCTCGCATATAGTAGGGTAGCCAGAGTAATTCTAGTGTTGAGAATCTCCGTTCTCTCCATTTTCCACCGGATTCTCAAGGCATTTCCAGTTGAGTGGCGAAACTCAACGCCGCGTTTTTACCTTGTTACCAAAGGTAAGAAATGAAAATATTCCTAAATTAATAAACTCAATTCCTCAATTTATTCAATGAACTGGAAACCTCTTGGAATCTTGATGAGAACGTATGAACGTATACGCCTGGTCGGTTTCCAGGAGGCGTGGATTCGAGTCCCGCTACGTTACAATTTTTATACGTTTTCTAAATAAGTATTTTTCTTTCCTAAGTGAGGAATAACACCTTAAAATGTTAAAAATATTTAATAAATAACATTCTCTCTTGCCAGACGGAAATTCTTATTAATTATCTTTAGGTAGCGTAAATATATAAAAATCTTCCTACAGAGATGCTAACAGCATAGATAAGTTGTAACAAGCGTATAAAAATTTCGATGTAGCTTGATGAAAACGTATGGCTAAGTAGTTAGAGCGCCTGGTCGGTTTTCCAGTAGGCGGGGGTTCGAGTCCGTAATAAATCATTCCTCTGAGAGGGAATAGAACACACAACCATCGCGCTTACAGTTACACACTTGTACCTCTGCGCCACAACGACCATATTATTATAATAATATAACCCAATATAAATAAAAAACACTCAGTACACTTTCAAAACAAAATAACGTCTTATATTATTCCTTCATTACGCTTCATTAGAAATGTTCACTTAATTTGGCACATCGCGTTTACGGTGCATTAAACAGTGCACGTGGAAATTTATAGCGAGTAGTTGTAAATTCTACCTTTGTGCTGTAGCTTGAATAGTTCTGTCTGCGACCCGTGTAATTTGAAACATTTCTTAATAACCAGTTTTAATATCAGACACGACACGCGGCTAAGCTATGCGTTGTATGATTGTATGATTTTTTTTCACATTGCTTGTTTGTTTATATGAGGAAGTTGTTTCGTGGAATAAATGAAAAGACTAGTTGTGGGTTCGATGAGGAAATGAAATATTTAATATTTTCTTTTCTTCGTTCTGGTGTCGGAAGCGCGGCGTTGAGTTCCGCCACTCAACACGCAATGGCTCAGGATTCAATGGAAAGTGAGGAGCGAAGTGACTTAACACTAGGTTCCCTCTGCCATCACTGCTACACGCGGGATAAAGCGTGAAGCAATACAATTTTAACATTTAAAACATAGGTATTATACACATTTGAAACTTATACATATTTATTTATATCATTAAAATTTATCATTTAGCTTGAAATTTGAAATTTAGGCTTGTCATTTTACAATTCATTTTTAACATGTCCAAGTAAATGTATTCCGGTTACAAAATTCACATTTGAATTTATGAAACACAACTGTTGACAGACGCGTAAATAATTTTGACAGATGGTTGCGAGTGTTGTGTAGGCGACTGTACGTTACCGTACCAGCGGGAAGGAACGCGAACGTTATTAGTGAAACCGATAGAACATATTTAATATGAAATAAGTAAATGGGAACTCAGGGAAACATTTTTCAGCCAGCGCAGTGCAGTGCAGTGAGGCTAGTTATGTGTGTGTGAACGCGAGAGGTTATGGGTTCGATACCCACTCGAGGAAATTAAATATTCAATATTTTAATTTTATTCGCTCTGGCGTCGAGTCCCTTAACACGCAGTGCCTCTAGAATTCGGCGAATAATTGGGCACGGAGTGCCTTATCACTAGGTTTCGTTTACCTACCCTAGGGTACGCGGGATAGAGCGTGAAGCCAAAAAAAAAATCAGCAAAGCTCATAGTTTTGGTGAAGATCGTGAATTACCATACAAACTTCTTCGTCGTGACGTCCTCTTCAGCGCCATATCGACATTCCGCTGTCTCTATTTATTCCCACACGTGAACACATTGTGCCGCGGAATGTTCCTGATTCAATTTTATTAATGGATTTGGACGTTTGCCCTACTGACTGCGAACGCGGGTTGTCTATTCGTCTCACTATCGTATTATCCAAAGACTATGGTCCACTGCGTCTTACACCAACGCGTTACGGCTGATATTTGGTTACTCTTCCCAATTTCCATGTTGTTCTGTGATGCGGACACTGGAGACAGCACTGAGTCAGCGCACATCCGATGTCAACAAGGCCAACCCGCTTTCAGAAGCATTTACGATATTGCCTCTGAACTAATTCAATTTACGTTTGACAGTAATGATAGCGTGTCGTATCTCCCTTTATAGGCATTGGTAACACATTATGAACGCTGTAATGGATATCTATTGTCCGTTCTTATATTATATAGTTATTTGGGTTCAATTTTGATCCAGCTTCACGCGGAATCCTGCATGTAGCAGAGTAGACAGAGGGAACCTAGTGTTAAGATACTACGTTCCCCTTTTCCGCCTAATTTTAGAGGCACTGTGAGTTCTTATGTAAAAGTTATAATTTATTTATTTGGTTTCCAGAATGAGCTGGTAGCCGCAGTGGCGCAACGGCGCCCATGTTGTGATGACAGCTGTTAATTCGGTAAGCTTGCTCATTTGTTGTATTAAGTAAATACATAAACTTTGGATTGGAACAATTACAAAACCGTAATGGGTTTTATTTTAATAGTAAATCTCAATAAATTTTACTTAATAATTATTATACAATATATTCAAATTCATAATAAATTCATATTTGACGCCAGAGGCACAAGCGTGTGTCTGTAAACGGAACGTGTTGTTATGGGTTTCCACTCAAGGAAATGAAATATTTAATATCTTAATTTCTTCGATCTGGTGTCGAGGCAAAGGGCGGCGTTGAGTTCCGCCACTCAATCCACCTCGGAACCCTTCCAGAATTCGGAGAATGGGGAGCGGAATATTTTAACACTAGGCTGCCCTGCCTACTCTGCGTGAAGCTGATATTAATATATACCTAAATGTATACTAATATATACCTAAATGTAGGTAATAATGACTACAAATAATTATTTATTAAATTCCCTCGAAAATTAACACACATATTTGATTCATTAAACATAATAAAACAGTTGATTGCTGTTCAACATATTATATTAGCACTAACGACGCACGGTACGAGTGGTGATTAAAATAAAATCTGGCGTCTATATGCCCCTAATTGGCAGACTCGGGTAAGCCCCCGTTACAATGCACTCTGAATACTATATTACTGTGGAAATTAATATTTTACACTATTTCATATGATATATATATATATATATATATATATATATATATATATATATATATATATATATATATATATATATATATATATATATATATATATATATATATATATATATATAATATAGGTATCATTATTTTGTACGATACAAAGAAGGAGTTAAATAAAAATTACAACTTTATAAATAAAAAATAAATCAATAAATCAGCTTCACGCTGTATCCCGCATACACAGGGTAGGCCCAGGGAACCTAGCGTTAAGACACTCCGTTTCCCACATTCTGCCGAATTCTGAATATAACGAACGGATAGATGCGTCAGAAGTCGAACGCTTAGGCCGATCTTGCCTCTCTATCGTTTGTTTCGCGGTCTCGCTCGCACGCTCGGCTCAGGCGGAACGTGACCATGAGTAATTTTTATATATATACATATATATAAAAGTATATTATTATATATGTAATGAATAATAGATTCTCATTTTAATATTTAATTAATATGTTACTTACAGTTTAGTAGTAAAAAAGGGGACATAGCTGGAAACACATTAGTGCTTTTATATATCGGTCACTAAAAATAAAACCGGCTATCACACGCCAAGTCGTCATTTCTATCATCACTTTAACCAAACTAACTGGAACCGTCACCGTGCACACATTCTCATATCACGTTTTATTTCGATTTCTACCATTAAAAGAGATGAGAGGTGTCAAATGAAACTGGTTGAGCATAATGGCGCTGGAGGCAATTTATGTTACGCTATGGACGCTTTCCAACTTGAAATTCATTTGAAAACTATTGCAGTTAGATAATATTATATATATGAAATATATTTGTGTAAAGGCTGTCGTGGCGCAGTGGCACAAGCGTATAACTGTACATGCGACGGCCTGAGTTCGGTTCCCACTCAGCGAAATGAATTATATTTTATTATTATTTTCATTTCCTCGCTCTGGTAACAAGGCAAAGCCAATCAACGGACGGAGAATGGAGTGTCTAAACACTAGGTTCCCTCTGCCTACCCTGCTATAGGCGAGATGAAGCGAAAGCTAAAGCTAAAGCTGAAGCTGAGATAGATGAGAGAAAATATATGTATAGACACACATAAATTAATTACTAACAACCTTTACATGAGACATGAAGTCGTAAGAGCATCTTATAAAATAATTTCATTTAATTAAATAAGAGTGTCACAGTGTTTCATATAAAGGAATACGCGTCTAACTAAGATTTTGATTAAAATAAATTAGGATTTACGTATTTTTATGTGATAAAGACTATTATTTAGCTTCACATCAGTTCTGGTAAAATGAGGGTAGTCGGAGAGAATCTTTATGTCACGACTTACCGCCCGAATTGGAGACACTAATGAAAAGAAATGATGGTGAAAAAGATGATAGATGCAACAACGATGAGAAATGGTACACCAGTTATTAGATAAAATTTTAGTATAACCTTATGCTGTTATATGACAAAAAATATGATTTTGCGTTTAAGAAAATCTATATCAATAGATATATCGATTTTTTTTAATTTACTGTCAAATTCATACACTCATTTTATCTTTCGTGTTTTTATATAAAATATTGTACACAAGATTGAAATATTTAAGGCCAGTCGTGGCGTGGCACAAAGTGTGCCTGTAAATCGACTGATTGTAGGTTCGGTCTTCACTCGGAGAGAGGAAATATTTATTTATATTTATATTTTCATTTCTTTGCTCTGGTGTCGAGGGGAAAGCGCGGCGTTGAGTTCCGCCACTCAACACGCAATGCGTCCAGAAAGTGACGGAAAGTGGGGAACAGAGTGTCTTAATACTAGGTTCCCTCTACCTACCCTGTTGTGTGCGGGATACAGCGTGAAGCTGAAAAAAAAAGATTAGAATAGCTTATTACTGACAAAAGTTGTCATTATATTTAAAAGCTTACTTGATATTTTTACTAATGTATAAAAAAAATATATATTAGTTCTCAAAATATCTTTTTTTATTATACATATGTGGAATCACAAATCAAAGAAGAAATTTCACTCGAAACCATAAAAAAAATAACTGTGATATAAAAAACGTAATCCACAGATTATATTATTACACATCACATTCTGATTCATAGTTATCACACACAGCAGTAAAAAAGCCAAGTCAAAATTCTTTCTCAACGGCCCGAGCCTGTAAATAGCTTGCGATAAATCAAGTTTTTTATAAGGCCGCCTTTGTTTTCGTTTGGTGGCCAATGACGATTAATGTCAATCAGACAAGCTTCATAATGTAAGGCTGAACGAACACTAGGTTGTTATATTTTCTCTTGAAAAAAAAATGTTTTATAAGATACGAGTGGGCGCGCGCAGCTTCGCCCGCTTACTTGCACCCTTAGGGGTGAATTAAAAAAAAACCACGAAACACGTGTACAATGAAATATTTTTAAAAGTTTAAATTTAATTTTTTATAAAAATTGGTGCCGATTCAAAGACTTTTCATATAAACTTTCAACCCTTATTTGAATCCTTAAGGAGTGAATTCTAAAAAACCGTGAAACACGTGTTCAATGAAATATTTTCAAGAGTAAATTTTATAAAAATCGGTGCCGATATAAAAAAAAAACCATACAAACTTTCAACCCCTATTTCATCCCTTTAGGTTTAAAATTTTTCAAAATCCCTTCTTAATGGATGTCCAGATTACGAAAATAAACATCTGTCCAAATTTCACATTTCTACGCACAGCGGTTACGGCTGTGCGTGTGTCTTACCTCAGTCAGTCAGGTACATGTCCTTTTATATATATAGATAACATGTAGCTATGTAGTATGTAACGTGACGAAGGGGCACAAAGTGTGACTGTGAACAAGACATCGTGGTGGGTTCGATTTTCACTCGAGAAAATGAAATGTTTACTAATTTCATTTCCTCGAGTAGGAGGCTCTAGTAATGAGCAAATCACAGCGTTGAGTTCCGCAACTCAACACACAATGCTTCTAGAATTCGGTGGAAATTGGGGAACGGAGTGTCGTAACACTAGGGTGCCTAAAAAATTTAAAACCCGCATTATTGTAATGTCATATTGCTACGCAAACGCTCCTACGCCCTAGCTGAAAGAGATCCGCTTGGTTTCCATGAAATTTACATTTCTCATGTCCTTTTTAAACTTTAATAAACGTTTTATTATAAAATTTACGTATTCTACAAGACATGTACAGCTATCTGCATGTCGCACGACGCGGAAAACAAGACTTCTCTTTAAATTAAAATATAAAACATACACATACAGCGTTTTAATTATTAAGAAGTAATTACGATGGCGTTGCATATTATTATGTATTAAAACTCATTGACCGAGACTCTATTTATATGGATATGTATGTGAAAGATCGTTTTTTTTATACGCTTCTTTGTAATTATATTTTTTTTACATAGCCAGTCGTGGTACAGGTTGTGGGTTCGATTCTCACTCGAGGAAATTAAATAGTTGTATAAATTAATATCTGCTTTTCTTCGCTCTGATGTCGCATTGCTTTCAGAATTCGGCGAAAAAGGGGGACGTGACTTAACACTAGGCTTATTTTACCCACCCTGCGACATGCGGGACCCAAAATATTTTTTATTACAATAGGAATGTATATAGTATACGTCGAATGGACATAAAGCTTCCACCAGCTCAGAAGGTACTTCTTCTGACAAGAGCCGGCACCAAATTCAACAGTAATATAATGCTACATGAAATTCAAATTTCATTCTTCTCTTCTTTTTCCTTTCTAAAGTTAATTTAAATATTTACAAGTAGCAAATTAAACTGTATACAGACCCATTTCTTTTTTTACTTTTTAAAGTCGATAATTATATTTCTAAAACTTAGTAAAATAAAATGTGAAATCGCAACGCAAAGTACTAAGAGACCAATTTCTAATTTACATCAAGAGTCACTCCACTATTTCTGTTGAAATAAAACAAACTTATATTTTGTACTTCATTTTTAGTTCAACATCAAAGGAAAATATTATTAATACAAAAAAATATTAACAGAGCAATATAACTAAAGTAGAAATTGGAACAAACTTGCGAAAGGAGAAAAACTGGTACAAACGAAATACATATGAGCAAAGAAATGTGTTTTTATTGCAACCTAATAAAGTGTTAAGTGGTCGTTTGTGCTGGGCCACTGGGTCCCAAGTCTCTGAACGACGTCGCAGTGTCTTCATATAAAGGATACATACAGCCCTAAAGCAATAAAACTTCGAATACAGTCACCTCGTACATGAAGAATATATACCAATTTAATATTATTTGATGTTATTATTTTTTTTTATCAGCTTCACGCTGGATCCCGCACGCAGCAGGGTAGGCAGAGGGAACCTGTGTGTTAAGACACTCTGTTCCCCACTTTCCACCGAATTCTGAAGGCATTGCGTGCTGAGTGGCGGAACTCAACGCCGCGCTTTGTTTCGATACCAGAGCGAAGAAATGAAAATATAAATGTAAATAAATATTTCACTTCCTCGAGTGGGGATCGAACCCACAACCAGTCGATTTTACAGTCACACTTTGTGCCTCTGCGCCACGACTGGCCTCAATTATTCCTATTTCATGTTATGTTGTTCTAATAATATTTAATTAATTTAGCAATAAAGATTGAAATAACGGTTAATAATATGCAGAATAGGGTGGGAGCTTCCAAATTGGAAGAATTTGCAACCCTTCTATATATAATGAAAGTGCTTAGCTTTATGAAAGTAGCTATAAATATTTTAGACTAGCTTTTCGATTACGGCTTTGGTTGTATATTATATAAAAAAAACTATGGAAATAAAAGAGAAAATTTATATTACATACATGATTTCTCAACTGGGCATTCTAGTAAAGGTTATATAAACACATGCCTATTACGTGTAATTCTTAAATTCAAAATTTATTTTACTATTATATAAAATATATTTTTTTTTTGCGTCATCCCGTATTCCGCACACAGGAGGGTAGAGGAAAGCTTGCCTCTGCTTACCCTGTGTAAAATTTAACAAAAAAAAACATTTAATATTTGTCTCGTAGAAAATACAACTCTTGCATTAGAAATACCACCGAACACCTTAAATCACCAATCATTGATGGTTTCATTTCAATCTAATTAAGTGTTAGGAGCTGTTAGTTGGATTACTTAGTTCGGAGTTTCAGGGAGATGCTATCATTTAGTGAAATACACAATGAAACTACAGTACAAGGACTACTCCTCACATAGATAATGTTCTAACATAATTTCAATCTTTCTAATTTGCAGTAGCAAGAATATCTGGTGCTAACGTTTCTCTCATCTCAGCTTCACGCTGTTTCCGGCACACAGCAGGCTAGGCAGAGGGAACCTAGTGTTGAGACACTCTGTTCCCCAATTTCCGCCGTATTTTTCGAGGCATTACGTGTTGAGTTGCGGAACTTAACGCCGGGCTTTATCCAGAGCGAAGAAATGAAAACATTAATAGATAATGATTAATTGAGGCCGGTCGTGGCGCAGCGGCACGAGGTGTGACTGCAAAACCAACTGGTTGTGGGTTCGATCCCCACTCGAGGAGGTGAAATATTTACTTAAATTTATATTTCCATTTCTTCGCTCTGGTGTCGAGGTTAAGCGCGTCGTTGAGTTCTGCCACTCAACACGCAATGCCTCCAAAATTTGGCAGAAAGTGGGGAACGGAGTGTCTTAACACTAGGTTCCCTCTGCCTATACTGCTGTGTGCGGAATACAGCGTAAAACTGAAAAAAAAAAACTTTTGTTACACTAAAATATAGACACAAATCAAAAATGTCCGAGCACTGTCGTTGTTGAGACGCAAAGTTGACGAAAAAACAATAAATACAACCAAACAAAGTGTATAGTAACAGTTAAAAAGAGGAACCCAACACAAGTACCCACCTGAAAGTGGGCAAAAGTAAACCGAGAGGGGAACGAATGGGATTCTAATTCTGAAGAGGCTTTTGTAACGGGGTAATAAAGAACATTCTAGCACTGGAGTGGACCCGCCGGAAATTTAATCTGAGTAAGAGTCCTTTGTTACAAGAATTTTGTCCTTAGACAAATGGCCGTGTAAAGATGAATATTTCAATTTAATTAAAAACACAATGCTCACTGCTTCAGCCACCGAGCCTGTACAGTTTGATTGAAATATATTTTTCGGTTGTTATTAAAATTTGATAAAGTGGTTGTTTAGGCCGGTCGTGGCGCAGGGGAACGGAGTGTGATTGTAAAATCGACTGGTTGTGGGTTCGATCCTCACTCGGGGAAATTAAATATTTATTTAAATTTATATTTCCATTTCTTCGTTCTGGTATTGAGGCAAAGCGCGGTGTAGAGTTCTGCCACTCAATACGCAATGCCTCTAGAAATCGGCCGAAAGTGGGGAACAGAGTGTGTATTGATGAAACTTAACAGTAATTTAATATCTGTACATCAGAATAATACATAGGCTATTTATGTAAAGAAAAAAAAACTGCTTCACGCTGTATTCTCCATACAGCAGGGTAGGCAGAGGGAACCTAGTATCATCAGACACTCTGTTCCCCACTTTCTGCCGACTTTTGAAGGCATTGCGTGTTGAGTAGCAGAACTCAACCCCGCGATTTTCCTTCGACACCAGAGCGAAGAAATGGAAATATAAATTTAAGTTAATATTTCATCTCCTCGAATGGGGATCGAGCCCACAACCAATCGGTTTTACAGTCATTCTTTGTGCCACTGCTCCACGACTGGCCTTTATGTAAAGATTTTGTATAACAATAAGTTTAAGCCGGCGAAGCTGTGTTTGGGTCACATACAAAATTTTCTTGCTATAACATTCTCTATAATTATTATACAAAAACTTCAACAATCTTCTTTATAACAACAAAAAAAAACTCATCTACCATTTTCATATTAAAAAGTAAAAAAAAGTATATATATATATATTTAAAGAAAAATATTGCTCTATTAAGATAAGATCTTAAAATGTGCCGGATCCTTGTAACATAATCTTACCCGCAATGCTGATAATGACCCTCTTGTATGAATCCCCAGCGTGAAATTCTGAAATATATAACAAAATATCATACAAGCAGGCTTTAATATAAATAAAAACACACAGTAGAGACGATCATGAAGACGGTTACAGTGAAGGGTTAACGTCTTAATATTTTTATGTTATCAGTAAGTGCTATTATCGCTTGTAAAATAATTTAAATTGGCAATCTATATTTGTTTGAGGAATAAAATATTAATTTTATAGAATAAACATATAAATATTATGCTTTATATTTAGCTTCACGCTGTATACCGCACATAACAGGGTAGGTAAAAGGAACCAAGTGTTAAGACACTTTATTCTCCATTTTCAAGCGAATTCTACAATCATTGCGTGGTAAGGGGCGGAACTGGACAGCGCGCTTTGCCTCGACACCAAAGCGAAGAAAAAAAATAAAATATTTCATTTTCTATTAAATATTTCATTTCATCGAGTAGGAGTTGAACCCACGACCTGTCATGTTTACAGCCACACTTTGTACCATTGTACCACGATTGACTTCAAATAAATAAGTCTTTATCTTATAAATATCAAGACTGAAATACATAAAACTAAATAAAATATAATAGTGAAGTTATTTTAGAAAACTTTAACCTTCTCGTGACGGCGGCGGTCCCTTTCACCCTTTTAGTGAATAAATGGAACACAATGGATGAGTTTACGCACCGAAGCAGGTTTTGAATCCCGAATTAGTTTAACTTTAATTTATATTACTCGCTTCTGAATACTTTTCGCTGTTAGATCCCAAATGTTTTGAATGAAGCCCTGTTTGACTTTAATGTAAAATTGTTGAGATTATTTTGGTAACTTTTCGCGTTTTGTTGTTATTTTTTGGACTTAAGTGATCTTCAGAAATAATTTATTTAAATAGTCAACGCCGCGCCTGCTCTCACCACTAGAGCAAAGAAATGAAAATATAATATAGGTGAGACTCGAACCTACGCTCTTTCGCGTTTACAGTCACACGCTTGTGATTATGTGACATGCTTGTGTATTTTCGTTATTATTTGCGTAGTATATAACGTTTTAAAAATAGCGCACATTTAGTTATTTCATTGCATTGTTTGAGAAACTTAAAAGTATTTTATCTTTTTTATTTCAATTTAAACTCCAGTACGGGTACTGTTTTATAGCTAAGTAATTGGATTCATAGTGAGTTGACATCGAGACGTAGTGTCGTCCCTAGTGACGGCACCGAGCGACGTGACCCAGAACGAGACGAGCAACGGGCTGGATTCGAGCCAACACGTCCCATCACGCATCGTAACCAAATAGCTTATACATTAAAAAGTAAAATTATAATGATTGACATTTACAACCTTTTTGTACTAAAATACTACGCACGTCCTCATATTTTATGTTGTTATAACAATAATTATAACTATTAATTTTAACAATGTAACGATTTTAGTAAGTTTATGAGATTTAAATTTAAAAGTATTATAGATATTCACTAAGTAAATGAAAGCAGATCAAGTTGACAGTATTATCCCTAGTGAAGTGACCCAGAGCGGACGGGTAGCGACGGGTTGGATCCTAGCCAATCGGTTTCATTGTAATATGTCCTATATAGACTCTATATATCTATGTACATGTAGAAAATGATAGAAATGGCAAATAATTTGACATTATAGTAACCGATATGCCAAATTTTATATTAACTTCTGTCTAGATGGCTGTTGATGTTTATAATAAATTCTTCTCTGAACGAAGAAAAAAAGTAAAATATCTGACTTAGTTCTTATAAAGAAAAAATGTTTTACTAGTTTCAAAATATTTTTATGTTGAATAAAAATGGTAAAGAATCAGTCGTGGCGCAATGACTCAAGAGTTTGACTGAAAACACGACGGTTATTGGTTCGATTCCCACTTAGGCAAATTAAATATTTTTATTTTCTCGCTCGAGTAACAAGATAGCGCGGCATTGAGTGTCACCACTCGACACACAATGTCTCGAAAATCTGTCAGTCTGTGAGTGTCTAAACACTAGGTTCCCTCCGTCTTCCATGCTATATGCGGGATACAGCGTGAAGCTGAAGAAGAATAATAAAACCGTAAAGCCTCTATCATCACAACAATCCCCATCTGTCCCCTACAATTTATTTTTCTAATTAAATAGAAAGAAAATTCTAATTTGACAAAATTAGTTTGTTGACTAAGATCCTAGCTTAGTCGAGTATTTAATTTCAAATGAATGCTAATACTAGTAACATTTTAAACACGACTACATTTCACGGCTAGTAAAACCCGACTCACAATATAGCCGCTTAAATAAGCGTAAAAACGAAATTGCTGGGTATTTCAATTAACTTAAGTGAGACAGGAAACAGTCCTTTGAGTGAAATTCATTACGAGAAACAACTCATTTCAAAATATTATATTAGACGTTGAGTTTCTTATTTGCCTGTTACGAATCGAGGAAGTAAATTGAAATAATATTGTAATTGACTTCTAGACGACTTGTTGTAGTATATACAGTAGAAAATACAAAGAACCATAAAAAAAAATAGAAAATCATATATCATCAATAGGAAATATATCTATTAATTATCTATTACGAAAATTTTGTGTTAGAATCAATCCTATTAATATTATAAATGGGAAAGTTAATGAGGATTTCGATAAAACTTAACGGTAATTTACACATCAGAATAACACATAGGCTACATTTTTTTATAAAATCAGCTTCACGCTGTATCCCGCACACAGCAGAGTAGGCAGAGAGAACCTAGTGCTAAGACACTCCGTTCCCCACTTTTCGTCGTGTTCTGGAGGCATTGCGTGTTGAGTGGCGTAACTCAACGCCGCGCTTTGCCTCGACACCAGAGCGAAGAAATGAAAATAGAAATGCAAGTAAATATTTTATTTCCTCGAGTGGGGATCAAACACATAACCAGTCGATTTTACAGTCACACTTTGTGCCCCTGCGCCACGACTGGCTTCGACAATTTTTATAAGATTTTGATTATTATTTTATTGTTGAAAATTTGGCTATAATACATAATAATAAACTTAAACTTGCGTAACTAAGTAATTTATAAAAGTCTATAATGTACAAATTTTCATACATTTCCTTTTGCTTATTGAGTTTCTATAAAATAGAAAAATATACAGACACTACTTACACCTACTATTCTGTTTATATTTTATATCCATAGCATTGGAGATAAAAAGTTTCCTTTGCATCTTTAAATAAAGTGAAGTACACTTTAGAAAATAACAGAAAGGAAAGTTGACTATTATATCAACAGCGCTATTCGAAGGTAAGAAGAATAAAAACGAACAAAGCACAGTTTCAATAGCACCGTGAGATGCAGCATTTGTTACTGGAAGTCCGGAAGCATTTAAAAGCCATTGATTTTGTCTTCAATGTACCGTGTTTCTTATTTTGTTATTATTATGTTGAGGCCAGTCGTGGCGCAGTGGCGCAAAGTGTGACTGTAAAACTGACGGGTTGTCGGTTCGACCTCCACTCGAGGAGATGAAATGTTTACTTAAATTTGTATTTCCATTTCTTCGCTCTGGTGTCGAGGCAAAGCTCGGCGTTGAGTTTTGCCAGTCAACACGCAATGCCTCCAGAATCCGACAGAAAGTGGGGAACGGAGTGTCTTAACACTAGGTTCCCTCTGCCTACCATGCTGTGTGCGGAATACAGCATGAAGCTGATTTGATTTTTATTATAAAAAATATACACATTTTGCGAAACGTGTCTGTACATAAAAGAGTAAGAGTTTCACTTATCGAGTAGAAGCACAAAAACTGTTCATACAAATACAAAAGTCGATATGAACAAAATGGCTGACGGAAACACTAAAATTTTCTCAATGAAACGAAACGTCTGGAATTAGAAACGTAATGTTATTCTAACATACATTTTATTGTTATCTGAAACTCAGTTTTTTCAGTTTAAAGCAGTGAGTTGGATGTTCCAAGGTTGTTTTCCTAAAATTTTCCAAGGCGGTGATGATTAATAGACGGTGTCGCGTGTCGTCGTGACACGTGCTACCGCGTCACCCCGCTACGCCCAAGGTGCTCATCCCTCATTTTTAAACATAACAAACGTTATATTTCATTGTCATTTATTTTCTTGTATGATAAAATTGTTGTACTAAGTATTTATATTTTAAATCGTTGTTTTTTTACTTATTTAATATATAAAGCGTGTAGCCTCGAAGCTGTTATGGCGCAGCGGTACAAGTGTGTAATTATAAACGCGACGGTTGTGGGTTCAGTTCGCACTCGGGGCAATGAAATATTTAATATTTTCATTGGCACGAACTTAAAAGAAGTATTTTTACAAGCGAAGTAAAGAACTTTCAAGATTAGTAAAAATGAACGAGATAACTTACTAGCGTTTACCTTCGCGTCCATGTCAATGTACCACTTATCTCTTTCTCACTCTCACGTAAATCTTTAATGCATAGATAATATATTCCTTTGTCTTTAGAATTTATGATTTTTTAATAACTCAGCAATTTACAAGAAAACAACTTTGTAAAAATTTTGAAAACATATTTAATAAAAATGTATACATATATGTACTACGAATTCTGAACGTCCTCTTAAATTTTCTGCGCCATGTAACATAAATGTACCGTCAAAAAGCAGTAAGTAGAACTAACATAATAAGAAAGTCTTCGAAAAGTTTTTACAGTTGAGCAATACAGCGGCTTGCCCGTGCCAAGACATTACAAAAGCGCCGCAAAATGTCTGGACGACATCAAAGTATATTAAAAAGTTTCTAGTATAAATTATATACTTTTTAGTTTTAATATAATATAATATTTTGCGTTTACAACAATCGCGGAGGAACATTTGTCTGTAGCTGTGGATTCGATCCCCAGTTGGGGATTTTCATTTTGTTCCACACGCAATGTATTCAATATGGGAAGAAAGAGGGAAACAGAGTGCTTCGACACTAAGTTACTTTTGCCCTAACAGGGTGCTAAAGCGTAAAGCTAAAAAGGAAAAAAAATAATATATTGTACATAATATGTTACTATCATCTGTCCTATTATGTAAATGACGACAATGATAATATCATTCATTATTTAGCTCTTACGCAGAATTACTTTTTATAATTCATATATAACTTATAAAAATAATTTTTATCATATTTTAAATTAGTTTCACGCTGTACGCACACAGCAGGGTAGGCAGAGGGAACCTAGTATTAGGATACTCCGTTCCCCATTTTCCGCCGAATTCTAGAGGCATTGCGTGTTAAGTGGCGGAACTCAACGCTTTACCTCGACACCAGATCGAAGAAATGGAAATACAAATTTAAATACATATTTCATCTCCCCAAATGGGGAACAAACCCACTACCGAATCACATTTTATGGCCCTGCGCCATTTTTATTTTCTTAAAAACATATATATTTATTAAGAAAACTACCATTCATTTGCTATGTCTATTTTCATAAGCATATAAAATATTTTGGTTTAACATAATATTTACTGAAGCTGTGTTTATAAAATGGACATTCGCTTATGATAGCGTCAATAATAAAGATAATAAACGAGCGTATAAAATAAACTAATTTATACTAATAAACATTTAACGTTAATCTCATCTATACTAAACTAGGCAGAGGGAACCTAGTGTTAAGACACTTCGTTCCCCATTTTGTAGGCATTGCGTATTGAATGGCGGAGCTCAACGCCGCGCTTTGCCTCCAAACCAGAGCAAAGAAAATGGAAATATTAAATATTTAATTTCCTCGAGTGGGAATCGTATCCACAATCTGTCGTTTGCAATCACACATGGGGCCATTTTGTCACGACTGGTCTCAACTACATATATCATTTGATCTTTTTCAAGTGATTGTAACATTGAATTGTTGAAGAACTGAACCCAAATTTGTCTTGTCATGTTTCACTTTTGATACAAATATATAGAAACAGTCTTTTGAGTGGTATATGAAATCCATTATAGTGGCTCATATCTAATCTCTATATATAATAAGACAGTAAAAATATTTTGTCTGTACAGTAATTTTGACTGAAATGGATAGAGGGACACTTAAAAATAATAATAGAAAGCAAAAAGGTTTTTTTTTATTTTTTTGTCTGTCTGTCTGTCTGTCTGTCGACATATTTTTGTCCGCATTTTTTTATGAAAGTACTGAACCGATTTACTTGAAAATTTTACCAATTGCTTTGTTTTAATTCAACTTAAATACTAAAGTTTAGTTCATCAAAATCGGTTCATTAAAAAAAAGTTATCGTCATTTGAAAGAAGTTGTAATTAATTCAACACGGAGATAAAGAACGATCTTGAAAGAAATATCAAGTAAATACAAAGATTTTTTGGTTGGTTCGTTCATATAATATATGTAACTAATTTAAAAACTGTACAGGAGTTAATATGCAATTATTACAGTTATTTTACAAAGAATATTATGAATCCTTCAAATCAATAATTTAACATTTAAGGCTGTTTCTGAATGAGTAAATTAAATTATTCACTGACATCAGCACATTTAACAGAGTATATTAT